>JAYMSZ010002884.1:0-11333 GCA_036897665.1 Pelargonium citronellum
AACAAACCAAAGGGGCCCCAAGTGAATATAGACCTTACCATAGGGGTGGAAACTGTAATTTCCCCTAGATAGATACATACAATTTGTAATCTCATAAACTCTTATACCGTACGTACGCGTGAAGATTTTGAGCATGATGCGCTCTAGTTAGCCCCATGATATTATTATTTTTCTTTTCTTTTCTTAGGCTAAAAATATAAAAGAAAAAAGAAAAAAGGGCGTCAAAAAGCAGCAGCTAAAAATAGTTTTCAAGTACAAAGGAAAAGAAAAAGAACAGGTCAGCAGAGCACAGCAGAGAGAGAGAGAAACGCAGAATGCTAGTGAGTCTGACGAAGACGATTCCTTGTACTACTTGTCATCAACCCATTCCTCTATCCTTCTTCTCTCCTCCTTCCACTTTCTCTTACTCCTCTCCGTCGCTCTCGCTGTCTCTCTCGTCTCCGTCGTCATCCACAGCTCGTCTCTCTCCTATCTGCTTCTCCTCTTCCTCCGGTGACTTACTCTTATCCATCTCTCATCCCCTATCTCTTCCTCTGCTTCATTATTCACCTTCTCGTCCTAGATCTGTATTTTCATTCGCGTGCAGATTTGTTTTGCTAGTACTGTAATCTTAATTGCATAAGAGTGCATGTTTTGGTGGTACAGGTTGATTTTGGATGTGATTGTGCTTTACTCGAAATGGGTTCATTTCGGTTTTTCTTCTTTTTACTTAAAATTTCAGATTTGATTGTTGTTGTCCTTGGTAAAGCTGGTGGAAGAGCAGCATCTCTTTGAATTCTATTTTTTTTTTTTGTGGATAATCTTTTGGGGGGTTGAGCATGTTCTTAGCTTTGCTTGTAACTTGTAATTCCATCAATTACTTGTTAACCTGAACATTTTGAATTTCAGATGTGTCTATTCTGTATAATTTGACTGGTAAACACTTGCTCTTTGTTTTCAAAGCTAATATTCACTGTGATCAGTTGCAGATATGGATAGCGGCGCAGGTCCAAGTTTGTTTCCGTTGCACCGTTGCAAAACTATCCACCTGGTTTGTATCAAAGTTGTTTTTCAATTTATATACTATGTCCATCAAGGCTTTGGAAGCTGCTATGTATCTGGTTTGAAGGAAGATCAAGATTGCCTTCATTCTTGGCTTTGGCTCGCAAATCAGGGCATTTTGGTCTTATAAAACCATACATCCAGGTCAGGCATGCTCAAGGGATCCACAATGTTGAGGGAGATAAGAACTACAAGGCTTACATGGCTCCTGAATATTTTGACGCCCAACTTACCCCACTGGGCTGGCAGCAGGTATGAACAAAGTAATATACATATTTATATGTGACTTCATGCTTCAAAAGAACAAGTCACTAGATCGATCATGTTCATTTTCTATTCATATTCAGATCCTTGTATTCCCTCCTATGCAAGTTAAAGTTTCAAATAGTCTTGTTACGGTTGCAGGTGGAGAATTTACGGAAGCACGTTCATGCTTGTGGGCTTGCCAAGAAGATTGAACTAGTGATTGCATCCCCTTTGCTAAGGTACTCATGCCACCATTTCCTGCTCGCGTACACAACTTTCATGTCTTTTCACGTCAATCTTTAAATGTAATTCTTTTGATCATTTGTGCATCATCATGTCTCAAAATTCTTGGACAAAATGCTTGATATCTGATTATTGGTCTTTGAGAATAGAGGGCTAGAAATTTTTGCTGTTTGCATGGACATCTATGTTGAACCCTCCTTTACCCCAATTGGTTCCGAGATCTGTTTTTAAAAGTATCCTTGGGCACCTTTAGTTCAAACCTTGGGGCCAACACCCTAGGGATCCCTTGAATGCACCAGACTGACTTGGGGTATGCTTCTTAAGATCGCCTGAGGAGGTAATAGTCTCGGGGTGTGCGCAAGTTGGCCCCGATACACCCTTATTGTACACACAACAAAGTATTTTAATTTATTCACTTTTGTGATTTAGTAGATCTGGAAGTGATTTTCTTCATTAGTAGTATGAAAAGGGCTTTGTTTGTGCATTTTATATAGTTCAATAATTTATTTGTATGTTCAGTTCTTCTAATGCTTCTATTCTCTTAGTAGTATCATAAAAAAAAATTAGGTTGCACTTGCAATAATATAGATAACAGTCATAAATTGCCACCGGCCATGAATAAATAAATTCGTAGAGACGGGATAGGGAAGTAGTGCACTGCAATGCATATCATTCCATAAGTTGTTTTTGGTTGCTCAAGAAGCAATAGTGTTACTCGTTCTGCACAATGTTGTCATTAAGCGGGCTTATTTTGTTTCAAATCCGTATTGTCATAAATGGAACTTCTTGAATCTTTAATTGGAAGGGTCATCAGTTGGATGTAAAATGTATCCTGCTCGCTGAAGATATAAAAGCTTTCTAAGAGTAACTGCGAATTGAGTTGCATAAATGTAACCAAATCCAAGTTTTTTCAAGTTAATTTTTTATCATGTATTAATAAAAGGTGTTTGTTGCTTACTTCAGTAATGGTTAATATGATATTGTAGGACTCTGCAAACAGCTGTTGGAGTATTTGGTGGTGAAGGCTACACAGATAGGATGGATATAGTACCACTAATGGCGGCAAATGCAGGAAATAGTGACCGTGGTGCAATATCAAGTCTAGATGCCCCTCCGTTTATTGCTGTAGAACTCTGTCGGGAACATTTGGTAGGTATCTAAGTTTAGTACTTGCACAGTATTGGAAGAAAGCTTATTTTTACTGTCTTACTTGTTTAATGGATTGGTGGGAAATGGATTGACTGGCTCTCAGGTTGGGCGTAGAAGATTGGGAGCATTGTACATTCTTAAAGAAGTCTAGGAAATATGGAGATTTCTTAGGCTTGATCATGTCCTACTTGTTAGGGGGAAAGGAGATGAAGTATAAGAATTAAGTGGATCAAATTAGTCAAACCATGTCTACCTCATTCAAAACTTGTGATGAATCATGACTAACATGATTTTCCCTTTTCAAAAGGAAATGGGTTCGATAGTTTGAAGGCAAGTGGTACCTCTGTAGTGGTCAAAGAACAGTTTCTGATGAAAAGTGGGCAGGGTTGTTTTAGAATTACGTATTGTGCAGATAATTATTACATTCCCAAAATTGTTGCTGATAGGTTCTATGAACAATTTCCATCTGGATCATAACATGTGCCATTCTAGCAGTCAGGAACTATTTGTAAACGAGGGAGATCTACTTTGATGCGCCATATAACATGTGCCATACTAGCAATCAGGAACTATTTGTAAACGAGGGAGATCTGGTAATTTTCTTGTCTGGAGTGGGGTGATTCAGTTCTTCAAAGAAGCTGTTAGGGAGGCCCCAAAACCAGTTAAGTAAGATAAGCAGATTAATTCTAGGTCTAAGGCCAAATTCTGTAGGGGTTAATACAGGAACCAATTGCATTCATTCCCATTCCCTTGTTTCGCTGGGCAGAATCGCATTCTCAATCCTGTTCCTGGCAATTCCCATCCCCTTTTTTGGTGGGCGTTTCAAATAGTCCCTTTAAGTTATTGGAAATAACCTGAACAAACTTGGTTGACCATTTAAGCTGATTTCTGAATTTAATCTTGCGCTTCTTGGCTTGGATTAGTTGGTTATTTAACTAGTTTTGCCTGAAATGTCTGATTTTACATTCACACAAAGACAGTGATTACTTCCACGACACAAGTCATTAGTTGTAGAAACTATTCAAAATCTACTTAGAGACCTTGCGCCGTTCATAATTGCTTTCACATTACCTTAGTATCCTACTTATCTGGATCTAGTTTGCTTAGGCTAACAGAAAGATTATTTGGGGCATTATTTTCATTCAATTCACTATATTAATGCATACGCTCTCTGGATTCATGCTGAATCAGTGCTCGTCTTTAGTTGCATTCCTCTACTCATAAATAGAAATGAATTACACCCTTCATTCCAAAATGAGTGTCCACTTTCCCATTTTTTGTAATTTTTAAGAAGTTAGTTGGAGTTGAACTTTCCCCTGGTTTTATCCATCTTAGAGATATTCTTGATAATTCATGCATAATTAATTCACCAAAAAAGGAAAGTGGACACTTATTTTGGGATAGAGGGAGTAGTACTTGTGTGTAGATCTATTTTCTATTTAGTTCACTCATGGTGAAGATGCATCTAGGTGAATGCAACTGGTATGGGACTTGAGGTTTATATACTTAAGCAGAGCTTTTGGAGTTTCATGTTATTCTTACATATCTCTGGTGGCAGGGAATTCATCCATGTGACCAGAGGAGAAGCGTCAGTGACTACCAGTTTCTTTTTCCTGCAGTCGACTTTTCATTGGCAAGTACTTAAATAGCACAGATACATGTGGCAAAACAATTGGTCATAAAGTCATCTTACATTTTTGCCACTATAGCTTTTGGAGTTTCAAAAACTATGTTGAATAACTTAATCATTTATGCAGATAGAAAGTGATGAGGATGTGTTGTGGAAGGCCAATGTGAGAGAGACGAAGGAAGAACTTATTGCTAGGGGCTTGAAGTTCATGAACTGGTTGGCAATCTATCTTCCTATTAGTTAGGGCTTCGGATTTGCATTGATTATTTACAATCATTACATGAATTCATCAGCATGTCTAATTGCCACCACGAATTGCATAACGACTTTGTGAACTAGAACTTCTTAAGGTTCTGTCCTGATCATCTAACAAATCAGTATTTGTCAGTTTCTGGAGGAACATTCCACTAAATGTTCCATATCGAGTCCCATAGTGTTACCCTCAAACTATTGAATGGCCTTTGAAAGCGTAAAAACATTGTGATCACTCAGTCTTTTATATCTCTTCTCGCTAGATGTTAAGTTTAATATGATATTGTGTACTCCTGAACTGCTCTTACACACTTCACAGGTTGTGGACCCGGAAGGAGAAGGAGATAGCAGTTGTTACTCATAGTGGGTTCTTGTTTCATACACTAAGTGCATTCGGAAATGACTGCCATCCCGAGGTCAAAAAGGAAATTTGCAAACAGTAAGTTGTCAAATTAGTTGGAGAATATTGTGACTAGCACTCTTTATACATGAACAGGTAGCTGTAGCTTCATAGCTTCTTCATGAGCCCCAGAATACCATAACTGTGTGACAAACAGAGATTCTTGTCTGTGTTTTTCAAAGAACTTGACAATTGCAGTTTGTTTTTGCAGCTTTGCAAATTGTGAGCTTCGCTCTATGGTTATTGTTGACAAAAGGTGAGATTGTTGTATGCGGTTTTATACCGGAGGAATTCCGTCTTTTCTTGTTAACAATTCTCATTGATGTCGATTCATTCCAGCATGGCAGGATCGGATATGCCAACAACAAACTATCCAGGAAAGATTCCGCCTGGACCCGATCTCCCCAGTGCTGCTGTGAAGGAGAATGACAAATAAGGTTCTGATTTTCGACTTACATGAAGGAGAAAGTTCACCAATCAAACCAGATGTCAAAACAATTCATGTATTAGATCATAATGTACTGAGATGCATACAATGTCATGGATTTCAAACAATCCTTTGTTCACCTATAAATTTGTCAAGATCAAGATATGCTGTTCCTTGACAGTCCCTAGGAAAGAAATGGTTCATTGCTTGTTATTGATCTGCACTTTTTCTTTTGCCAATTGTGCCTCTCTGCTCCTTTGATATGAGCATATATTGTGAAGCTTTAGTTCATCTTCAAAACATCATAAAATGATACAGGCTGTTTCTTGGGCATGCAGATTTCCTGAAACCGAATAAGAACATCGTCAATAACATCTTAGAAACTCGTTGTCCCGTTTGTGATGACAAAATCACCAGAACCTCAACAGCGGAAGCTAAACGCAAAATGGAAGCTTCGCCCCATGGACGACCTATGAGTTGTAAACCTATGGGAAGTCCTTGTTTATCATAACCAACCTGACAGATCAAATTGAAACATTTTCAGTACATAACAACACACCAAAAGTTACTGACATTATTGAAAATCTACATATCACCCACTGGGACTGAAATGGCTGGGAGACCAAGAAGATTAGCTGCTGTAATAAACTGCATGAGATGACCTGAAATGAAACCCAAGAGAAATAGGAATGTTTCAATCAATCCCATTATCAGAATATTTGCTACTGTTCAATGAGAAACAGCAAATTTGAAGTGTAAACTGGCAAAAACCTGTAACCACCATATTGCTCTCTCCACATTTCAGAGCACTAGGTGGTATTATGGGTGCTGTCATGCTGTCAATAGAGAAAATCTCCATCGATATTAGCAGAAAACCAGTAAAAATCAACTACTTTTCTTCTGAAACATGAACAGTTTTGATTGTAAATGGCTTGTGAAAAAACCAATTGACTTGTTTCATCACATACCCAGTTGTTGGAGTCACTATAACATCAACCTTCTTGAAAATCTCCATGTGATGGTGCATGATCCTTCGCCTGCAAGTAACGTATATCAGATCAAATCATGAAACAGCAAACTAACAAACTAATGGTTTCATTGCTCATAATTTTGCCTAACTTGAGACATTGTGCAGCAACATAATCAGATGCAGAGAAGGATCGAAAAAGTGCCATATTAGTACGAGTATCATATGTCAATCTCGAACCTTTCCTACAGAAAAAGAAAAGAGAGTGTACAAGAATTATTCACGTCTCTACCAATACAACCTTCAGACAAAGCAAAGAGACCCACACACACACACCCTTCAGCATAATCAGGATTCAATTGGCATGCAGCTTCAGATCCAATGGAAACAAGATGAGCTGTGCGCATCTCCTGCAGCTCTGGGATCACAATCTCTATTGTCTTCAGTTACAAAACAACAAGTGAATAGATTATTATAAAGTTCTGGTCATGAAATTAAAATAAGAACATAATCAAGCTTGATGAACTTACTTCACATCCATAGTTTTTTGACAGCTGACTAAGAGCATTCTCACATTTATCAGATATGTCAGCTGAAGATACATCATGAAACCACTGCAAGGGAATAGTCAAAACATCTGAGAATAATAGAATTCAATTACATTACTTGTAGGCAAACAAAAAGTATGATTACCTGTGTATACTTTCCCAGTCGCAACGATCCCAAAACTTGTGAACTGTCATATGAAGATAGGTTTGGGAAACAAGGAGAGGCCTACAAAAAGAACATAGATTCAACATTGACCCATTGTACACAAGTTTGTTTCATAGTAGTTGGGCAAGATAAAAAAAAAGATCGGTTCATAGATCAATAGTTTAATCCTCTAAGTTACTAGGAAGATATATACCGGTTTCAAGCTGATTCTGTTTTCAGGAGAGGAGCCTAAAATAGCTGCATATCTGATAAACCATCAGCACAATCAGAATACAATGAAGATATACTAGGTCAGCTAGGAAAAAGACACAACTTTTTCAAAGAAAATACTTTGTTTTTGTTATCAAAAAAGGCTCTTGATCAGAAATTACTTACACAAGCATAATATCCTCCACTGAAGATGCAATTGCTCCTATAATTTCCACAGTCCCAGAACCATATAATGACCTGAAAACATAAACTTCAAATGTGAGTGTTAACTTCAAACCAGAAATGTAATGACATGAACAATTGCATGCTTCCAAAAACAGCAAATCCCAACTAGATATATAGTTATTTGACTTGAGGACTAATTGAGATGTATAAAATACATTTATCAGTAACGCTGGAATGTGAATTTAAATAGCTTACCCTCCTAAATCTACCCTCTCAAATGTAGTTTTCAAGCCCACCACACCACATAGAGAAGAAGGTATACGAATCGAACCTCCACCATCTGTTCCAAGCGCAGCAGAACACAATCCAGAAGCTACAATCGCTGCCGGACCAGAGGAAGATCCTCCTGTATACCTTTCAGGTGCATGAGGGTTTCTTGCAGTTCTGCACCTCAGACATAAGTTAACAAAAAGTAGTTTTAAAAACCAGAAATGGATGCAAGAAATGCAACAAACTCACCCATAATTTGCATTATTTCCAGTAGTGCCCATGCCTAGTTCATGCATATTTGCCTTCCCTACTAAAATCACACCACAACTACGAAGTCTCGAGACACTAACAGCATCCCTTTTAACAGGACGAACCTCGTGCATCCATGTTGTTGCACCTGCCTTAGTAAAAGGCTAAGATCATATGACTACACATAATATTTCTGAAGAACAGCAAAAACAAACCATAACAAGATTTACCCTTAGATGGATGAGGATAGCAATCTATGTCATCCTTGATTGCCACGAAGATACCGTCCAAGATGGATAGTGTATTTCCTGCACGAGCAACGAAAGTGACTTTGGTTTCTAGCTTTTACTCAAGATTCATATATTAACCAAAACATATGTACATTAATTCAAGCAGTACCTTCCTCAAACCTTACTGTAGAATCTGCAGCTTGCCTCCTGATTTCCTCGGCATTGAAAGAAATCAGTAGTGGTGATGGAGGCTTCTTGTTGCTAAACTCCTCCATGACTGAGATTATTTTCTCTGCTACCTACTAATTGAAAGTGAGAACCTATCAAACATAGTACAAAAAGAAATCAAAATCCTAGTATAGTTGATTGAATCTTACCTTAGATGGGGTTGTAATCTTGGAACGATAAGCATATGCAAAGTCCCGAATCTTCCAGTACCGGAATGACAAAGTTGAATCATCAATATTCCATCTACTGGCCGGGTCATAACGTGGAAGACACTCGAAGGCTGCTTCAACTCGATCCTTGGGTTCCCCGTCTTCTTCCACAGTGATAACATCAGGTTCTGGTTCTAAATTCACATCAAAATCAGCATTTCAGCACCATTTACAGATATGTCTAAGCATTTTATAAAATTTGTTAATAGCTCTCTCAATATTGGATCAAAAGTTAAGCACATATGTCATACAATAGGACACAGATCTGAAACATACAACTTTACAAAACCTAGTACATAAGCATGTAGTATGATGTTTATATATACTGTAATAGGCACAAAAAATCTTAGCACAACACTGAAAACTACAAATTCATCCTATAAATTTACAGATAATTAGTATAAGAACAGGCCTACCTTGAGGAGGAAATTCAGGTTTGAACATGGGTTCCTCTGGTATCACAGTGTTCTGCAACATCTGTCAATGAACCAACCAACCAACAAAAACAAAACATATAAAAAAAAGGGTTTAGAGAATGTTGCAAGAACAAGAAAACAAACAACAGAGAGTACCTCAGTCATTTTATTTTGTTTCTTCATAACATTCAGAATAAGAGAACCTATAATGGGTGCTTCAATGATTTTAACAAACAGTTTCAGCTTCAATCCAGTCAAATGTGGAGCTGTCAATGCCAAAAAACCAAATTCAAGTCAGGTCTTGGTTCACTTTCTTGCAATTCAATCAATCAAAATCATAAAATTGTCACACAAAATAATGGGTCACCTTGAAAGATTTCAGGCTCGTATTTGACCGCAGACAAGTCCAGCTCCGCCGCCGGCACCATGACTCGCTTCTTGGCCATTCCTTGGACTGCAAGAAAGTATCAAACTTGGATGTTGGAGCTAAAAAAATGAACAAAAAAAGAACAATGTGCTACTTATGAGTCTGGAGCTGCCATTTTTAAATTAGTAGTAATAATATGGTTTCTTGTAAATGCAACCAGAAAATTTGAATTTTTGGTAGCAGCTAATATGATACGATAGTAAATATGTGAGAATTCAAACTTAGTTGACTGAAATTATAAATTGATAGAGACAAAAATCAAGTTTGATATAACCAGTCAATTAAAAAATAATAAAATATGTACTCTAACCACATCAGTTATTCAATATAAATGATGATTAAAAATAAAACAAAATGTCACTGTGTCAGTGACAGTTTAACAATTAGTAATAGCATGACCAATCTCTCAGTGCCATTTTGAATACAAATAAATAAATAAAAACAACCTTTTTGTTTGATGAAACAATGGGCTCGAATTAGAGTATAGGAATAAAAATTAACAAGTTGAAATTTAATATTTGAAGTAACATGGGAGGTATAGTTTGAGAAAATGGCGGGGCGAATAACTAACTTAACTGTAACCTCTTTTGTTCTTCATCACTCTAAACATTTAATTTTCCATATTTGTTTTATAAAAACATTGCTATATACAGCTGCAATTAATTTATTAATTATAGTCTGACTCAAAAAAAAAAATTTGATTAACTGGAGTCAAACAATATTTTTCTTGAAAGATGTTAGGTCAAATATTTGTTAATTCTGTGTGAGCATTAATTAATAACTTTGAGCTTCAGGAAAAGTGAAATATAAGCATATAGCAATGCAACTCATAGCCAGAATGATATCAGGTTGTCTATCTGCCATTTACAGGTAATAACACCACAACCACAACCACAACTCTTGTTTTTGTTTCTTCACGTTTCATTTTCTTTTATTTAAATGCATCTATGTTACACGTAGACTGAAGTGGCGCATTTTCAGCCACAAAAGACAACACAATTCCTACTTTCTCTTTCCAAAATTTGTCTACCTTTCAATGCAGAGACATATGTGGCTGAAAATGTGTCACGTCGGCATACATGTAATATACGTGTATTTACCTGCATGCACTAATCATTTTTGTTTATAGAAGATGATAGCTGCATGTACCTACATGCATGTAGGCTGACGTGGCGCATTCTCAGCCACATAAGCCTTTTTTCTCTCTCAAAAATTTGTCTGGGTCCCGCTTCATCCACTTTTAATGCAGGGGACATGTGTGATTGTGATTTGTGCCACATCAATCAACATACAATATACAGTTAAAATCGTTAAAAAAGAAGCAAAGTTAACAATTACTAGTAAATTGTGTGTTTTTGCTCCATTAGAGTGAGCAATTGAAATGAATTACTAATGCATGTTGGACCAAGCGCTTGATGTGCTTTGGATTTTCATTGAGGTCTCAGGTGTGTGATGAGATTTATGGATTTAAGGGAAACTAAACACTAACTTAGGTGACGCCCTTATCTTTGTACGCCTTCTGTCCCGTCGCTTATAAAAAAAAATTGAAATGAATTGGAGATTGATGAAACACGTGGAAGGCTGAGACTTGTAGCCACCACGTCACTCACTTATCCCATATTTTCAATTTCTCATTCAATCAATTCACTACTCACTTGTCACTTCCATGGGGATGATGATTCATTACATACACAATAAAATACCATTTTCTGTGGAAACAAAAAAAACATATTTTCTACTAAATTATCAATTTCTTGACATCATTAGCCACCCTGTAAATATAATTCCACGACGCCGTAAGCGAAACTCCTCTGCGAGCGCCACGTGTCCCAAGTCCACCTCATTTCACACAAAACCCGT
>JAYMSZ010002885.1:0-11331 GCA_036897665.1 Pelargonium citronellum
GTGTAGTAACTGATTTTTCTCTGATAAGATACTGATTACCAACTCATGATATGTACACAAACTTGTGTCTGTAGTTACATATATATATATATATTTGTACTAGTAGCTCATCTTCCTACTCTATGTACTTTTACATTTACTATATAAACGACATCAACTGCAGATTGAGGCTACCTATTTTGAATCCTTAATTAGTAGAAGATGACTTAAAGTACAACTTAAATACAGAGTTGTCTTTTGCGCAGCTGAACCCAACTACTTGAACCCTGCCGAAGCTAGCTATAGCCATCTGCATTTAAATATATCCTTGCGTCTGCCGTCAACTTCTAGTTTACATGTTGCATGTAGCACTCATTTGTTGACCAGGTCGCACAAGAAACAGATACATGTTGTGATCCATTTAAATATTCTCAAAACAGATCACCTACTTGAAGCTTGGGATGGATGAAACAGATCGAGCCAGACTCGTGCATCTTGTTGAGGAGTTCATTCAGAAACTATTTCGGCAGATTTGTTGTATGCCGTCACTTGAGGCTCCAATAACACTAACCTAGAAAAAAAAAAAGGAATTTTATCAGTAAAGTGATCAGAAGAACGTGGACTATATCTAATATATCACAACTAAGGCAAATTAAGCAAACAGATTCTTTACAGGTTCAATTTCCTTTCTTTTGTATCGACTCAAACGAGTAAAACGTACAACTTCAACAGGCTTAACAAGGCCCTCGTGATGGGACATTCTTTCATAGTTCTATATTGGGGCCAAATCAAGCCCACCACCAAAAACAAGTATATAGAACTATGGAAGAAGGAATGAACATCAAACGTATGATTCAATCATCCAGTAATGAAAAGAATGTAGGAGTTAGGCAGATAGTATTTCCTAAATAATTTATATTGGATATCGATTTCTTTTGCCTAAACTTTATTGAGATACTTTAACTTCTAGAGATACATATTCTAATAAAAATGGCCTCCAACTTGTCCATAGAAATCTACAAAACCCTGTTCTGTAAAATAAATTAAAATTGTACCAACAAGTGTAGCATTCACTCATCTTCACAAAAGACCACCAACAAAAAACTAAAGATGAAAATTATATAAATAATCAGGCAAGAAGGAATAGCTAAATATATTTCAAAAGAAAAAAAAAACACTTGACAACGTCACTTTGGCGTCTACTCAGATTTAGCAGCCTAGGGTCAAAGATACATCCACCAACTTCCAAGGGGTAGAAGACTTCTTCAGGAAGCATAGCTTTTTTTCCCTATATGTTCTTTTTCCTTTCTAAGAGATAAAAAGGGGGAAAAACACTACATACCTTCGATCTTCAGTTTTGTCAGCTTCGGTGACCCATTGAGCTGGTTCATAGTCGACTTTTCTCCTAGTTGCAGAAGAGCTACACAAGAATAGCTGAGCATTATCAAACTGCGATCTGAAACCATGGACATGTGAGAGAGACAGATCATATTTAACACAGTAGAACAAAATCAAATGGCTATGATGAGAATTCAATACTAGCTCTCATATATGCGAACTCATTGTATTAAGTCCCAATGGTATGTGCTGACCTGTCTGATTGAAAAGAAAAATGAATAATAAGCTGTTTCATCACATGTGCTCAACTTTGAGAAGCTCTTTTCTTTCTCAGTTGAATGATAAGCTTAAAAAATATCCTTCTTCCTAGCATCCAGATTCCACAGATTTCACAAAAACATGTTGCCATATAGAGACAAATACTAAAACATAGTCCGAACAAAAAATTAACTGATAATTATTTGATTGTAGAGTGTTTCAACATAATACACTAGCCTTCTTTTGACTAAGAGATGAGAGACAGCCACAGCCACATAACTCTTTGCACACGCATCAACTGCAATGGAGATCAAACAAGAAGCCTTTTTCCGTTTAACATTTCCATCAAATGACTGAACACCTGACCCCCTCCATCACGTAGACCAGAATGCATATATTCATTAGTTATCCATGGTCTAATCCCTGCTATCTGAGACACAGTCTCCATGGCCACCTTGATGTTAACATACATATCTTCATAGTAAACAGCAGCTACAACAGGTACCTATCAGCATCGCAAGAATTAAATTAATATACAACTTGAGTGGCTCAAGCTAATTCAAGCAAGCAAACTCACGCTAAATGAAGACAATTATATCCTCCAGTAATAAGTGTTCCCTTCCATAATTAAACACCGTGGATTGTAAGCAAGTGCTGAAGAAATATTCATGATTCAAGATGACAAAGTCAAAACATACAGCACACCTTATTTTTATTCAGAGCAGCAACATCATAGAGTGGGGGCCAATCCTTCTTCTCAGCCAGCAAATGAGCTGCATCTTTGAATTGTCTTAAAGCACGAATTTCATCAAACATCCATGGGAATATCATCTGTGAAAGCAACAACCCAGTATAGCATGTATTATAATGTATTGCTTATATAGTAATCACTGCAAACAAACAGTGGCAAAATATGAATCATAATAAACTTTAGAATTTTCAGAGAATAAACTTAATTTAGCAATAGATAACTAGGGGATGGTGTTCAGGAACATCATGCGACAATGAAAACCTAAGATTTAAGAAAAAAATAAATGGAACTTTCATGTATATCCTGTGTACCAAACCCTGTGCATCCTTGTCAACCAACTTAAATATCATCAAGAAAGCAAATGAAAACGCACAGATCAGAAGAAAAAAAATCGAATGTTAATGTGTTTGACATAAAAAATATTCTATACCGTACATGCTAGATAAACATAAGAGAAACAAAAGCACTTAATATTTCAGCAATAAAGATAAACCGATAATTTTCTTTGCAACTATCATCGACACTTCCTTCAGGGATCCATAATATTTGCAATTGCTTTCACCATGACAACTTATGCTCACCTCTCCTGTGAAAAGTACAGGGCGGCCTTCTTTGGCAGCTCTTATTGCATCAAACTTGCTCTCATCTTCAGCCCGTATTCGTTGAGCAGACCACCGTGATGAAGCACCCTTCAAATATATTAACAAACTATCACATAAGATTTTTAGAATGTTTCAAGAATAGTGTATAAACAAGCAATGATCTACACATAAAGTATAAAAAGGAAGTATACCTGACAATATATCGACTCGTGTAGAATAGCATACAGTGGGTTTGTATCCAAACCCAACCAATTCTCAACCTGAGGATATAGACGAAATAACTTAAAGGGTGCTTCTAAGTATGACATTAGAAATTTTACATCCATGATTAAAAAGAAAACAATAATTTTCCTACAGCATTCAAGAAGTAGTAACTGAGTTGCTTTGGCGCTGATGGAGCTATTATAGGATCCCAGACCCTCTCAAACCTGTGGTTTATTTAAAATTAGGCGAGAGGGAAAAAAATGAAAGTCTTCTATGTTCTAAAACAAAAATTAATGAAATCTCCCAAGGGAGGGATAATTAAGATACTTACAAATAGTGCAAACGCTCAAAACCAGCTCCAGATCCTAAACCAGAAAGGCCAAGAGTCTGCAGTCCCTTTGGGGTTAAGATGCCTCCAGATGGAAGAAGCACCTGTATGTATAGAGAGAGAGAGAGTCTCAGCTTAAAAGCATTAGCGAAAATAACATATCACATGCGCATATAGATTCTAACCCCGCCTCCTTCAAACTCTGCCAAATGATTAACAACTTCTTGAACAATTTTGACATCCTGGGGAAACCGCTTATAGTACTTCTCATTCTGTTGAGCAACCCTTTCAAAACATGCCCGGTATACAGCATCTGCTGTGCATCCATTTTCTATTGGAGGAGTTCCTCCAGTTAGAAGGACTTGTTTCAGCCCTTGAGGTGCAAAACTCAAATAAGTAACTGCACAAAAACCACCAAAGCTCTGCACAAGAAGAAAGAACAAGCATCATTTAATGACTTGATGCAGAGGCATTCTTATGAGAAGGAAGAACAAAAATGGGATTAGAAGAAAAAAAAAAGGAGAGTATGGAAAATATAGCACAGAACTCTTATATCCTGGGAACCTCTAATAATAAATAAAACTACCCAGTAAATGCATGGAGGCATATATATATATATACCTCTACACTTGAATATTCCATGCACATCCACAAACATTATAAGAAAACAATAATTTAAATACCTGACCCAAAACTGTCCAAGGCCCAGCATCAGGAACGAGACGTACTCGAATGAACTCAGCATCATTCACAATGTTATCAGCTCGAAAGTACTTTAAGTACTCGGCCTGATCTTGGGCAGACTTTATCTGTGACAACGATGATGTTGTCAAAGGCGTTGATAAGCCTGTTCCTCGCTGCACAATATGATGCATTCGTAAGACAAAAGAACACCAAATTACATTGGTTTTGAACTTCAATGAACAATTGTATTAGAGTATCCAGAAACCCATGCCTGATCCATCAATACAACACGAAATTCTTCGCAAGCTTTTTGTATCCACCCACTGGCTTCTGTTGGTCGTGGGCACTCAAAACCAGGTCCACCTTGCAGAAACAATAAGTATGGCAGTGGTTTTTCTTCTTTCCCAACTGCAAACCATATTCCACCCAGAATAACAATGAACAAACAGAACCAGCATAGTAAAAGTACTAGAAAATCTCATTAACAAAACAAAATAAAATATTGATATAGGGACAGGTCGATGCTCTAAAAAAGCTCAAACATCCAATGTTATTGTTCACTGTGTGTGCATGTGCATGAGTGTGTGTGTGTGACTGTGTGCTGACAGTTGATACCAACAGAAATAATATCCACAGAAACTTTGAGAAGACAACTTGTGCTAACAAACTGTACCAATGACCATGGGTTGATGCTTATACAGACTACCGATCATAAATCTTATAATAGAACTTGCACATAATATCCAGGCAGGTAAAGTACATTAATTTGTGAGTGTGATCATACCCCCATGACTCATATCTAGTAATAGAACTGTCAAGTATTAGACAGATCTGATTAATACGAATGTGGTTCCCTAGATCTACTTTTAAAGATATAGATTGCAACAACTGAAGAAGATGACAATGAGTTACGAATAATGTTGTCCGACCACCACTAATATAATAAAGGCAGGTCCAAAACTTCACAGCTTCATCAGCCAAAATAACAAGAGAAAAAAACGTGAACTTCCTCTTGGATCACAAAAGGATCATTGGATAAACATGGGTCATGATCCTCACCTACCAATGACTAAGCTAAAATGGATAACTGTACATCATATTTGTTATGCAAGACTAGCTAGTTATGATGAGCAAATGGGACTGCCATGCAGGTGGGGTCTATGACTCTATGCAATTGACAATTGTGCCATGTTTTACTTTAACTACATTTACTCATTACCATAATGTCCAGGGTTCCAGGCAGAATTCAGCCAAACAGGAGTAAGTCTTGACGTATTTTGCTTAAATCCGAAAACAAACATATAGAAAAAGTAAGAGATAGGCCATTTGACCTAAACTAAGTTTTCATTTTCACAAATCAGTTTCTTGAAAACCTATAATCAAATGATAAAAGGATATTCTCACCTACATCTATTGTGCAACTATGCATGAGTCTCTTATTTTAAATATGAAAATAGAAAATATCAATACAGTAATGAAAACTTTCTAAACCAAAGACACTTTTTTTTCTTTCATTCTTTTCAGTTCCCTCCATTTTCTCATCAGCCAATCAAATTAAGTAAAAAGTATTAGACGACAACTGATTTCATTCAATCTGGAGAGATAAAAAGCACCGGAATCAAAATTTCATTATTTCAGAAACATCCACAACAGTGTCAGTCGACTCAGTCCTCAATAGCTACAAATACAATTTAGACAAGAAATCTGCTTTAAAAAGATTAATTTACACAACCTAACATCCAACTAAATAGTCCGTAACAGATTTTTTTTCTTCTTCTTCATCAAAATAGAGATTAATTAACGGGATTGATGGAGTCAATACCTGCAACAACTTCGCGAGCGAAAACGGAGATCGTTCGTGAGTCTTTAGATTGGGTAGTGTAGTCGAGAGGCACCGTGAATCGATGGTCGCGGAGACTAAGCTCCGGGACAGAGTACCACTTTGCAGTGACATGATCCGGGAATGAGGCGCCGGTGGCGGAATTAGCAGCGGCCATTGCTGTGACCGTCCGGCGAGAGTGGAAACAGAGAAGCTTAGTGGTTGGAGAGAGAGGTAAAATGGATAGGCAACGACGGGAGTGGAACAAAAGGAGTGGCTTTATCAAAGTCAAGGCCGGTACTGCGCGAGAAGCACGCATTTTTCAAGGGATTGCACACTGGAACTAGAGAGATGATGAGAGATCAGGACTTTCGATGATCACGTGGCTCACGTGCCCTTCATGATTGGGCCGGGACCATTAAAATGTAAATTACGGTAATCATGTTAGTTGAGCCCAGTAAGCAACAAATAGGGTGTGAGCCATGCAATTCACCTTGGCGTGGAGTAAGTGTCTATCATTGAAAAATAAGATAGAAAGATAATTTAAGTTAGAGAGGTATATGGGTTGAGGATGTATCTACACTAACAAGGTGTAGGTTAGAAACAATATGACATTACATGATTGGTTGATGATAATGTTAAAATTATGAATTTATCATAATGATGTCACTTATATATAAATGATGACGTGATAAAGCAACGTTGACGTGGTAAGAATGTCTAGATGATCAGGTCAACATGCCAAGGAGATGATGGTGTCATCAAGCCATAGAACTTCAAGGTGGAGTAATTATTTGGTGTACGAGAGGTTACCAATAAGGTGTACCTCGCTTAGAACCTCTAACACGTGCTCATCAATAAGGTGTGACACATAGGAATTGCCATATACATTCAAAAGAGTACTATTTGGGATGTGAGTTCTCTAGTTGGGGTCTTCCTTCACTCCGTAGGGTGATTTGGCATGCCTTAAAAGGCATGAGGTGAACCCAAGCGAGTTGGGTTATGCTATGTTACATTAGGAGATTTGATGCGGCAGGTCGCGTTTTGGGTTTCACCGAGTTGCGTTAGGATGTACAACTATGCTGGATAACATAGAGCTAAGTTAGAGGGTCGCCGGACTACTTTGAGTGTGTTGGGATGTGCATATTTCTTTGTAAGATACTCTCTTATACAAAAGCACTATTTATTTATCCACTTTCATTCACAAGTCTAATTTAGCTCATGAACTGTATTTTCTCTGTCTCGTTCTCTATATTGTTGAATAGAGGAGTGTTAAGATAAGTTGTTTCTACTAGAGTTATTAGGGAATGGGACCCTATGTATCCATACATTTTAATCCTATGCATGGACTTTATGTCGAGTTCCATTTCTGAAAAATTGTATAAAGGTCTTTGTATCCTTTTCAAAGTTAGGAGATGGGCTTAGTTTCTCTCATCTATTTTTCATTGATGATATTGTTTCCTTTAACAAGTAATGTTTGTGTTAGTGCCATCAAAGATATTTGTACTTTTTTCTGGGAAAATTACTGGTCTTCCTGAATATAATTATCTTTTTCAAAAAACACTATTTGGTAAAATAAGTGGAAGTTACATTTGTGCTTCCCTGAAAATAAGCTAACTCCATTGGTGGCTATTTGGATTTTTCAATCAAAATCTCTCATTTTTAAGTTTGGTTTTAATTTCATTCTCTAAATGCAAAACTAAGACTTATAGTTGGTCCGCTAAACATCTCATTGTTGCAAAAATAACTACTTTCAACCAATCGATGCATCTATTTCCTTATTACATATGATGCTTTCTTTTTCCTTTTCCTTTAGTAGGAAGTGGGATTCTTTAACAACAATTTCACAAAGTCAACTAGAAAAAATTACCACCGCTAGAATGTTTGGTTGTTTGGGTTTAAAAATCAAATTGAGCAACATTACCTTATTTTTCAAGCTAACTTGAACATGAAGCGTGATATTACTTCAAAGTAGCTTCAAGTTATTCTTGTCAAGTATATATTCCATATCCAAAGATGAAGAATGTATCAACGTCATTAGAAGATACATTTTTATTTGGGATGAGGTAGTTAATATATGTATTTGTTGGTCTTTAGGTGATGGTCACCTTGCCAACCTTTTTTTTTATAGATGGTGGGCCCTTTCTTTGAGGGAAGCCATTAGGGGCATTCTCAACCATTATGATAACTTTAGGTCGGTTAACGATAAAGTTTGACATCGATCTAGGATTGGACCGAACTAAATTGAAATCAATTTTTTTTTATAAAAGATGGACGGTCTGAAGACCAACAATTGTGAAGAATCTGTATTAGAACCAAACCAAATGAATAGATTTCGATTTACAGAATTACAGAAATGACTATAATAAAAGAGAATAGATTTAAAAATAAAAATATATATATATATATATTTTACTAAAAGTGAATTAAAAGGTTAAAAAAATACAATTATTAATATAATAAGTTTATTTAACAAAAAATTAAACATATTTAAATTGAAATTTGTCTAGACTGGATCAGACCAGAATCGGACCAATGTACAGACCGAAACCATTTGATCTTGGTTGTTCTTGTCTGATCCCGGTCTGATTGGGTCCAACTTTCGGTCTAGACATAGTCATTCCCACCCATACTTAATGAGATTTTGTGATTTCATGAGAAAATGTAATTTTGAAGGTTTATCTTTTTTTCCTCCCTTCTACTATTAAACTTAAAATATAGAATTTTCCTTTTATGACTAATTCTTTATTGAGGATAGAAAGTTTTGGGGTCCTTCTAGAATAGGTTCATTAAGGATGTTGTGAGTGTTATTAATGCTTGTAGCTAGAGAGTGAGATAATCAATGGAGTATTATTTCTCATGGTGTTAAATTCTTTGATTGGTTGTGTCCTCATTCTAGCATTACAACTACATCATTAGAAAAACTTGAGGTGAAGTTGGATTGCCACATAAGTTTTTATCCTTATTATGATGTTTATTATACTCTTATTTGCGAGTGAAGGAATAAAGTTGCGCAACTGGAGGATTTTATTTTATTACATATTCGTTGGAATTCTAATATTATAGTTGATAATTCAAAAAAAAAACCTGCAACGATTAATGTGTATTTAGATCACTTGTATGCACCACCACTTACTTGTCCGAGTGGTAACATAATTTGGGTGCAAACTCGAGGGCTTGGGTTTAGATTTGATCCCTAATTACTAAAGCAATTGTTGGGGTGATTGAGAATCTTCACAATGAACAACTAAAAATGAGAAACACAACAAAGAGGAGAAATGGCAAAGTAGATGATTCCAAACCTCAAAACCGCAAGTTTAGAGTCTATAGAGCCCAAATTGGCAAAGCTAACTATACCAATTATATCAAATTATCCAATACCAGTTTCATCAAACTAATTAATACACACCCATCTTTGGGACAATAATGAAATTGCATCTGTCCTGTCTGGGGATGATACAATTCTCCATATTCTTGTATCTGCTTCTTTAAATGAAAAAAAAAATTGCTCTGTCACTCACAGTCACAGACACACACCAGTGCCTTAAAAAAATCTCAAAATATAATAAAAATAAATGAGATAATTAGGATTATGGTGGATAAAATAAAGATGCTTAATTAAATAATTAGTAGTATATGCCTAATCCAAATTTGAAGTCACATAAAAAATAGAAAGAGAGACAAATGGAGAATAATAACAAAAGCTCTTTTTTCCTCTACAAGACACAGACTCGGTCACTCACTCACTAGGGTTAGGCTTCACGGATCGCTATCCTCCATACAATTTGGTTCCAGATTCTTGATTTTCCAGTATGTGATTGCAATCAACGAGCATAACCATTTCACTATTCACAAAAGAATATTCCGGCCCGGTTCAGAACCCGCCTCCGCCGGCGGCGGCTGCCCAGGGAAGAGCCAAGTTTGCAGCAAACGGGTCGGAGAACGAGTCCACCGATACCGGCCCGGCGAGCTCCTCGAGACCCGCGAAGAAATCGTCGCTCACGGTCATGTCGGAGAGTCCGAACTCGCCGTCCTCGTCGCCTTCCATCAAATCCTCCAGCTCCGCTCCGCTTTCGAGCTTCCCGGAGCTCTCTGCTCCGAGCTCCGACAGAGGGGTTGAGGGAGAGGAGCAAGAGGGTTTCGCCTAAATAAAAAAAAAAAGGGTTTTGCCAGGGAGTCCGGCGGCGGTGTGGAGGGCTTCTGGCGGGTGCAACAACAAAGGATGTAAAAACACCACCAAGTTGAGCACCATAAAATTTTGGATGGTTTTGTGAAATGAATAGACATTCAAGCTCATTAATTGATCCAAAGCATAACAAGAAGCAATTTCAATTTGAGCAGTATCTATTTGAGGACAAGCAACCATTTTAATCTTTAGATAAAGTGGCTGGAATTTTAGGAAAAGAAATAAGAAAATTTTCTGAATTTGCTTAAGAAGATGAAAGGTTAGGGTGAAATGGGAAAAAATAAATTTTAAGGGTAAAATTATAAAAACATATATTATAATACATGTAAATTATTAGACCAAGTTATAAACTTGGACACGTGTCACATAAATTTTAATTAATTTTTTATCTTACCACATCACCTGCACATGTGTAATTAGATAATTAAATAAATATTTTTAAATGCCACGTCATAGTCCACGTCAGCACCACTAACGGAAAGTTGACCCCAACTAACGGTAGGACTTTTTTGACCCAAAATATCAAAGTTCAGGGACCTAAGTGGCTTATTCAAAGTTCAGGAACTAAAACTGTGACTTTTTGAAAGTTGAGGGACCTATTTGACCTTTAATTCTACATATTATTACTCTTTTCTTTTATGGTTGGCTAAACAACAAACCTTCTAATGCAAGTGCTTTAGGCCCTTAACCAAAGGCCCAAATAATAATATTTTTCTAATAAATCTCATTTAAATTTGTTAATGGTATTGAATAATGAATTATACTTGCATTAATTCTTCAAATTCAAGTTTAGTTTTAAAAGCATTTTTTGAATTTAATGTATAACGTACATTGAGTCCTCACTTTATATCACATCTTGTCAATAATAAATAGTGATCCGATCAAATTTAAATTTTGAAGAAGATAATTAACATATATATCATATTATGCTAGTTGACAACAGGCCCGACCCTGAGCATGGGCGAGAATGGGCGACGACCTAGGGCTCAGGCTAAAAGGGGCCCATTTTCTTAATAAATTAGTAATAGTATTTATATAAAAAATATATATTTTTGACATAATGACAATTTAAAATTAAAAGGAAAAAGTACCCCAGGGGTCCTTGAAGTATCTGAAGTGTTCCGCTCGGGTCATAGTTCACTTATTTTTGTTCCCGCGAAGGACATTCCGTTAACTTACTAA
>JAYMSZ010002886.1:0-11326 GCA_036897665.1 Pelargonium citronellum
TGAAGTCCAGGGTTCCAAAAGTCTAAAGTGTGGATGTATGGACCAACTCCAAAAAAATTGTCAGTCCAGGGGGTCTGGAAGTATTTAACCCATAATTAAATTTTATTAGGTATTAATTGTATGAATAAAATTGTATAGCAATAACACATAAGTTTCTCATAAATTTTTATCCAAGACATATATGTCATATCAATACATTTTATTAATTAATACCTTACAAATATTAATATCTCAATTTCCACATTAGTGTATTTGATCATTATCAAAATGTGACTTAAGATTCAAAATATGTAACATAATTTTATGTTATTTTAAAAATTAATTTTCTATGTTAATTTGTATTATGTGAAATTTTCTATGTTAACATATATAGTGAGAAAATAGTTTGAAGTGTAATAATTTGAAATTTTCATAATTTTATATATCCTTTTCTAAAAGTAGTTTCATCTACAAAGAACTATCATTTTCTAAACTTAAATAAACCATAATGCCATTCAAAAATGGAAACTCAAGCTTCTGAAATCATTCATTTTACAATAAAGCTAGATAACAAAATGCAAAACAATATGTACATAATAGCACCCAGATTAATGTTGTACCTGAAGCTGAGTCATTTTTGCATAAACTAGGTACAGTCCAAATTGGACAGCAAAATGCAGAGAGACCATCTATAACCAAAAGAAACTGAGCCAATGTTTCTGTCATTGACATTGAACATTTTACACTGAACTAGGTAACAATATGTACATTTGATGATCTAATAAGCACAAGTACCCAACCTATGTACACATCATGGCCTTCAGGTGAATGTTGTACCTGAATTCTGACCATTTTTGTATATGCTAGGTACAATCCAAATTGGATTGCAAAAAGCATATAGGCAATGATCACCCACATATACTAAATGAATGCTTTGGTTATGGAAATTGAACACACACATATCATGTCTCTCGAGCAAATCATCATGGTGAGAGTAGAGTCGTAATCACTGTGAAGTAAATATGGTTGGGCTTGCATCCATCGTCCTCTGAAACCAATAGAGACATAGATGAACTCTGCCCGATGAAGATCGCAATGTCTCCCAAATCATCCATTCTGTCCATTTCTTGGTATCAAAGTTAAAATCAAGAACAATGAATCCAAATGTATTATGAATGGATGAATCATCTTCATCAATGGATATGACCACAACCCGCAGATCACCCAAATAGGTGTTCACCTAATAGGAATGAATTGTGGCGTGAGGGTTGTATATTCATTTGGCTTGGGAGTGTCAAGATCATGACAGATATAAACATTACCATTTGTATTAACCAGGAATAGATGGCTAATAATGTGAGTTTATATCACACTTATCATGCCTCTTTTGCCCATTTTCCATCATCTTTCACTTGCATTAATCACTCTTTAACACACACATTGCACCATTTGCTCAATTCTCATTTTTAGTGGCATTTAGTCTAAATCTATTTTTTCTCTTGGATTTACGGCTCAAAGAACCAATTTTATAAGCTTGGATGACTTGCACTTCTTTTTGTTTGTGATTTTCAGGTGTAGTGCGATAAATCCATGCTCGAGAGTGAAGTGAGAAGTTTAGAGTGAGAAGAGGAGCTGCAGGACACCTTTGGGTGAAGCATCTACATACCACAGTCGCGACTTTATTGCCATTTTTGAAGCTGTGTCATTTTGGCACAGTCGCGACTGTGTAGGTCTGAAATGTAATTTTTCTAATTTTAGAAAAACCATAAATACTATCATTTGGCCCAAACTTTGAGTCATTCTAGGGTTTAGTGCCATTTCTGGATATTTGGTGGCTAGAGAGATTTGTAGAGGGATAAAGAGTGGATTGAGCATGAAGGATTGAAGATTGAAGGAATTCATTTTCATCTTTCCCTTTCTCATCTTGTAACACTTCTTATCTCATTTACTCTTGAACAAATTCTAGGTTTGGTTGATTAATGATGACAATTATGAATGAATTGATCTCCATTTTGTTTATTGTTGTTGTGTTAATCACCATGAGCTAAATTTCTAGTAGTGGAAGCATGTTAGTGACCTATGGTTTATGAATATGGGATTGGAAATGTATTTTTTGTATGCATGCCAGCTTGTTAGTGATTGTACTTAATGCTTCTGTGTGAACTTGATCACTTTGCTCACATGATGTCTTCTAGCTTACGCATCTTAGGAATGAGGGCTATGGTTATGGATGAATCACTAATAACTTAGGTGTTCACTTGTATTGTTAGATGCTTGAGAAACCTATTTGATCTTATTTACTTGTGCTTCATGAATAGCTTGTTAATTGCAAATTGATTGTAACAAATATTTGGGTTTTAACTTGCTTATTTAGAATTCACCTTTGATAAGAGTGTTTCTAGTATTAGGGTTGAGTAAGATTAGCTAAGAGGCATGTCAAACATTGAATTTTCCGTCTCATATTCTCACTTTGGTCATTAGCATCGCTTCCACTATCATTTCTCTACATTTGAAACTTGCGTTTGTCTAGTAGTTTACCATTTTTAGAATTGCATACTCAGTTGATAATTTCAGTCCTCCAACTATGATTTCATTTACTTTTGTCTTTATTTTGATTATTAGAATTTTGAAAATTAGCTCTATTTTAGCGTGTGGGTTTGATAACCCAGAACTTCGTGTTCCCTTTATTACTTTGGCACGTTTTGCATTCTTACAAATAGGACTGTGCATAAATAACCGAAAAATCGAAACCGACCACAAACCGATTGAAACCGAACCGAAACTGAGCCGATATCAGTAGCTTATGGACGGTTGGCGGTTTGCAGATTCTCAAAACCGATGTTTTCGGTTCGGCTTGCGGTTTGACGACCTCTAAACCGTGCATAAACCGAATCGACCGAAATCATACTCTAATATATTTTTATTTTTCATTTATCCAAGTAAAACCTACTGTTTATTGAAGAAAGAAGGCCAACAATGGAGTCTTTACTTTTTACACAGTGAAGGAGATGAGAGAGGTAGAAGATGAAGCAATTAGTGGGATAAATTAAATGCTAGAAAAATGGATTGTGGGGCCCTTATTGAATGAATAAATAATTAATTGGTGGATGTGGCATGTTGGGTCTCATGTATATTTTATTCAAAAATATTTAAAATAAATTAAATAGGCTTGTACACAATAACCGAGTAAGTAGAGTAGGTGAAATTGGTGGTGTGTGTTCTGATTTGAGATCCCACATCGAACAAAAATAAAACTTGAGTAAGTTTAGTATCCTATAAATAAAGGCATACAACTATATTTCAACCAACATGGGCTCTTAACTACAAGAGTTAATTGTTAGGTAATCTTTTTTGGACCCTCAAGTAAATGGTTTTGGGCTGTAAAATCAGTTAAAATTTTAGAGTTTCATCTTAGGTCGGTTAATATCGGTTAAAACCGAAACCGACCGTCAAAAATCGTGAACCGAAAGTATCGGTCTAGCTATTAGAGCGGTTCGGTAGCGGTTCTTGATTTAGGCGAACCGCAACCTTCGGTTCGGTTTAATAGTTTATGTGTGCGGTCGGTTAAACTGACCGTGCACACCCCTATGTACACATGTTGTAGGTTAAATACAATATATAAATGTTTTATTATGTTTCGTATACAAGTAAAGAAAAAAGAGAGAGAAAAGAGGATTTCAACCAAACTTGTGAGAACTAAGACTCAACTAAATTAAAGGAGAAGATGTCATTTCACAAATAAATATTAATGTCTATTCTAATAAATTTGTGAATATGGAACACCAGCTAGAATCTATTTTTATTTATGTTTTTGACTAAGTTAGTTTCGTCCACTAATAACTTGTCTGAAACCCTACACTCTACAACTAAATAAATACATTATTTTCATCACTTATCTCATCAAAGTGCTTGTGAAGTAGAAAATAGAAGGAAGCAAGGCTAAATTGTCCCATCTATTATAATTATATCTATCATAGAACGCCCAAGAATTGGTTTCACCAAAAGTCAAATTTTGTTTTCTTTTCTGTTTTTTAGTTTCATGTTATTAAAAAAAAACAGTCAAATTTTAAATTACAAACTTTATGTATGTTTTTAGGAGACTTTCAATTTCAAGCGTCTCAGAAAAATTTACTTTCAGTCACATACTGTAGCATCGCTCCTGCGTTTCGCAACAACATCCGTGAGACTCACCAGCGGAGGACTCAACTTCGAAGGGCCCAACTCCGAAGAGCTCGACCACAGGGATCCCAATTTCAAAGAACTCATCGGCCATAGAGAGTCCAACTTTAGAATAGTGGTTACGAAACATCCCTCTTTATTTCATGAGACTTAGGTCCAACAAGGAGCTCCAAGTCTCACAAGGAAAATCACAACATATAGCTCTCAAAATAAGTCTCAAGACCCCAAAATTAGGTCGCAACACTTAGTCTCCACAAGAGGTTTCCAACGTAACTTGTTACTTCGCATACCAGGGTACACCATCGAAATGTTTCGCTTTACTTGAGGCTACCCGAAGCGATAGATGCTCATTGGGGTCTCGATCATCCCACACAATGCTCGAAGGGCACACGTATGTACGGGAGCTCCCAAACTCGCCCAACGCGCAGAAGCGACTCGTTTGGTATGCCAGAACTCAACTCTTGTGTGAGTCTCAAATCGGACCCACATTGCCAAAAACCAATCACACGACGAAAGGAGGATAGTTGTGAGTATAAATAACCTTCTTGGTAAGAAGAGGGGTCCACAATTATTAACTCTCTTTGAAAATATCAAACTTTAGAAGTTCCGGATAATCTAAGATTACAAAATAAAGTTCAAAATAGTCCGTTGCAAAAAGGTGTCAAACACATGTGTTAATAGAATATTGTGTATAGTGGAGTATTAGTGGGTTTATGGGTGTCAGTGGGGTTTAGTGGATGTTAGGGTGTTTATGGGTGTCAGTGGGGTTTAGTGTGTTTGTTTAATTCCCGTTTTCTCCTATTTATAGGATGCTTGTTCTTGTAATTAGATATACTGAAATACAACAATCATATCACTTTCACTCGTATCTAATAATAAAAAATAGAATTTGATTCACTAACCCTCGTATCTACTCTTCTTTTTCTTGAACGACTTCTATCAGTATTGATGAAAGGCAAGTTTGTTGGCTTGCAAGGGACTGCATGATCAGTATCGGGGCATTGACGACCAGATACGGTAGGAAATTGGTATGCATCAAAATGCAGAAGTAGCCGTTAGGACTCAAAGGGCTAATAAGAAGAGAAGAAAAAACCGAGACGTCGATGTTTTGGAAATGAGAATAGTAAGAGGAATTTGATGTCGTCCAACTTAAAGAAGTTGAAGTCCCAAACAACAGCGTTCTAGAGCCAGACTCTCTTCTTACATTGAGTAACTAGGGAATGAAGAAAACGGCCTCTACTCAGACTGCTCCAGCTCAGCCAACGATCGATTCAAAAATCTTGTGATTCATTTTTCTAAATCTTCGTCAATCTTCAAAGAACAATAACCATAAAATTAAACACATAAAGGACGGGTATTTACAATATTATAAAAAACAATTTCATCATGCCTTGCATATGACGAGAGAGACAACTTTTATGTTAATTTCAACTAACAGTATAAACTTTTGAAGATCAAGGAAGTTGGTTGATGAGAAAAATTGTTTAGTAGGAACTTAAGTGAATAAGGTGTTTAGTTTAGGGTACTTGTATGAAGCTACCCCAATTACGAACACCTCAATGTGCAGCAATCAACTAATTCAACTCAAAAATTAGGCTTTATACTCCCATCAGTTCACAGACAATCTCAAACAAAATTAAAGTAGCATTTAATATAACCCAACATACTACTGTATTGTATATGTTAAGAGACAAAAATTAACTAAAAATTTCTCTGATACCAGTTTCAACAGACTCAGGCTACTTTCTGAGCCTTGTTAGGGCGCCCCGAATCAGAATAGTTTTCTCTAGAGCGACTATGTTTCCCATGTCTCCCACCTCGATTGAATTTTCCTCCCCTGAAAATGGAAATTACACAATGTGTAAGAAACCAAAACCCAAATCGTGTATTACTAGGATGATACATGCAGCATACAAACCTTCCTCTGTTGTTGCCCTTGCTGTCCCGATGCTTTTCTTGATTACCACGAAGAAGGCTCCAGTACTCCCGTTCTGCCTCACCTGAGAGTGAGCACAAGCCAATTTAGTCATAACGCCAACACAAATGGGAGGGAGGGACCTGAGCTACATCAATAAATTATGTGCTTCCTATTTTACTAAGAGGCACAGGATACACCCTAGGAAACAAAATTTTGGTAAAAACCCCTATTTTATTCGACTTTTTTTTATACCTAAAATGGCCCTTAACGTCAGTTCTAGTCACTTTCTCCATGAAGTGGTATAATATAGAATTTAAAATATATTAAATAATGTGTATTCAATTATTTCACAAACATGGTCATCCAATTGTATTAAAGGACTCACATGACCCGCACATGACACCACGTCAACCAAATAATTAAATAAAAACAACATTTTTAATATAATTTAAATTTCACGTCAAATCGCTTAACAAAGGAACTGACATCGGGTACCATTTTGGATACATATTTGAAAGTTTAGGGACTATTTACCAAATTGGAGTTTTTACCCAAAATTTTAATATTGTTTCATTATGTATTGAGATCCTCATTGTTCTCTTTTTCAAAAAAACAAAAAAAAACTACTTTTTGCCACACATCTTATGTGAACAGAGTTTTTTATTCTACCAGAAGGTTGCAACCATCACTTTCACATATAAATTTACTTTATAGTAGAATCATGATTCAATTAAGTAGGTGCTTAATACTTGAAACAATACTAAATTGAATATTTTCACTTACCAGTTACTGGTTCTAACGTAGCAACGAAGTTCTTCACAATTAAACCCCCTTCCTTTGCAAGCACTGCAGCAGCCCGGGCTTTCTGAGCTGCTTCTGGTTCATCAAACCGAACGTATCCTGATTCTTCTCCAATCTTGAAATCAATAAACTACAGAAAAGGCACAAACAAGAATAGAACAAATGTCAGAGCAGCTCAAAAAGGCCAAACAGGATATAAAAGAGTAACTTTTTTTTGTGAGCCATCCAGTTTCATCTTGATTTGAGCCGTATGGGATCACAAGGGTAACAAAGTTCTCCCTACAATAACACATATTATAAGGGGCAAAAATGAAGTAAATAACTCGACCAAGACAAATTAGAATGGCATCTTTAAGATTCTTAGCATTGAATAGAAGAAATAATTGACACAGTCTAACCAAGCACAATTTAAAAGGGACAAAACCTAATTCACTTCTATTTTAAGTTTCATAATATAACAAAAGATACATTGTCATAAAAACAAGAGAAAAAAACTTGGACAACCAGTGGCCATAAGCAAACCTCAGAATCTATATGATAAGAGTTCTTTTTAAATGGTATAATAAACACAACATAAACTAATACAGATGGAGAAGAGTACATATGTTTCCATCCCAACAGAAGTGTCAGTGAAGCAATTAAGAAAAAAGAAATTATAGTCTTACCATGACAGGGCCGAATTTTTTGAAGACACTCTTCAGATCCTCACGCATTACAACATCCATGTTGTTTATGTAAGAGGCAGCGCTAGGTTTCTCTTCTTTTACTTCCTTCTTAGGAGGATTTTCTGATGACTTTTCCTCTTCAGTTTCTATTCCACCACTCTCCGATCCATTTTTTGCATCATCCTTTTCTTCTTCAGTTTCTACTCCACCACTCTCCAATCCATTTTTCTCATTAACCTTTTCTGCCCTCTCTTCAACATTTTCCTCATGATTCTCATTAATATTACTATTTTCTGTGGAATCTAGTTCTTTATCTGTTGTGCATTGATCTACACCATCAGTTTTTGGATCATGGGAGCCACCATCTGCATTGGAGCCTCCAGTTTTCATGCTCTTCAATGTAAATGAAATGATTAAGCCTTTAGGATAGCTGCAATAAATGTAAGAGAAATGATGAGACTGCTACATACCTATGAGAAAATAACATGTAAAGCATGAACCTATCAGAAATACTTACTATGCTTCTGCATTAGAATTGTTCTTGCGATTTGTTGAAGCGCGGTAGCTCTCAAATTTTTCTGCCATATTCAATCTTTCAGCATCAAACTCCTTCCTGAATCGACAAATCTATATATTAGAGGACAAAGTTCAAGATAATATGATTAAATATGTATCTCAAAAATGCATACATAAAAATATCACACAAATGCAAATCTATATACCAAACATCATTAAATACTAAATTCAAGTTCTACAAGAGACGTGTGCTCTAATTTTGGTTGAGAATTAATAACGCTAAAAAACACCAACTACTATCATAGATTACAAATTGAATTAACAATTAACGACGCAAAATGGTTAGAATAGATAAGTCTCGAGTGAAAATGGATACGGCAAAGGAATAAGTATAGGAGCTAAACGTCAATTGGAAACATGAGAATTTGAAACTAGTGGCTTACTCCCTCTTTTCAAAAATAAGTGTCCACTTTCCCATTTTTGTAGAGATTAAAAAGATTTGTAAGGATAGCTGTCTCTCTTTATGCCCCAATATATTCTTGGGGTAACAAACTCAAGGTACTCTAACTAATTTATCTTATAATATAGTTGGTAATTCATGCATAATTAACTTCATAAAATAAACGTAATATTAATTTTGTGACAATTTAGTGGATAAATATTTTGGGGAGTATTATTCATTTGAACACAATTTACCATTATTTAAAAAAAAACCCCACTGAAACGCACTTGAGGTGCGAGGTGCACTATGAAGCCTCAAAATGGCCGAGGCGAGGCGACTTAGGCTAGGAGCACGAGGTGCAGCAGAGGCGCTTCACTAAATATATATCCTTATATTTGTGTTTTTAAACCAAATCTGATTTCAATTTTCAAATTAATATGTATTTAATTAGTCTATTTAAAAAAATGAATTTTCAGATTTCAAAATGTCCATTTTACATTACAAAAAATTAACTTTTGTATTGTAAATTGAAATTTAGAAAGCTGAAAAGTCCTTTGTGGCTTTCAAAAATAAAAATGTTCAGTATTACTTCACCCATAAAAAGGCGTCCAGCAATTTAGTTGAAGGGATAAAGAGAACATCTCTAAAACACTACAAACCTATTGATAGTATTAGTTATGAAGATGGCAACTTAGATGATGCCAATGAATTTTAGTCTTTTAAATTTATCTCACTTATTTATATTATAAACTTATATAATACAGATATGTTGGTAAATTTAATGTTCAAGTTTTAAATTTATTTAATATTTCTTAAAAGTGCATCTCACTTCAAAAAAGTATGTGCCTCACTGTGTGCCTCGGCTTCAAAGGATCCTATCGCCTCAAATGCGCCTCGCGCCTTTTAAGACACTGAATTTACAAATGGGAGGATTCATGCAAGCAAATCCTTTCCCTTGAAAAGGCTTCCATGTTGATAATAGAAAACTAACTTTGCATCAAAATTAGTTTTCATATGAAAGCAAACTATGATGCAATATATTTACATGTTTTTTTATCAGCAATATATTTATATGTTAATCATAGCTAAATTCCATCTTCTCATTGGCTCGCATTATTATTAATTGCCAAAGCGGCAATGCTTGTTCTGGTTAACGTGCTTGTGATCTGTGATACCTATACATATGACCACTAATAATGTGACCACTATAACATAACAAAAGCATTACAATTTACAACTAAATTCATCCAAATCCAAAGCCACAATAAGAGCTTACTTTGGAATAAGGTCTAGATTGGCTCCTGCATAGACCATATTCTGCTTTAGAATCTTTTCAGCATCTTCCTCTGTTGAGAACTCAATCAAAGCAGTTCCACAAAATAACTTATTGTCAGCAACATGACGAGGCAGCCTCACCCTATTAACCTGAATATAATGAACAATACATTCTTTAATCAGAACTAGTTATAGAAATACAAAGAGAAACAGTTCTTCAATCACAGACTCAATTACGGCCACAAAACAATATAATTAACGGAAGTTCACAGAAATTTTTGTCCACAGAAATGAATAGGTAAACAAAGAATTTATTTTGAAATAAATACAAAAGAGAAGCTCAATACCGTCCCATATTGACCAAAGAAAGACTCCACATCTTCAAGTTTCACATCACATGGCAACGGTGATGCCGCAAGTGTTTTAATGTCTAATTGCTCTATAACCTCTTCTTCCTTTGGAAGTTCTGTAACTCTACCAACCTTCTTTCCTGAAACAAAGGAGACATCAAATTAAACATCTAAATCAGCAATCTCACACCATGTGTTAAAATAATTATCATTTACACCACTCATATAACAGATGCATCCATTCAAAAATTACAATCCAAATACATTTGAGAGAAGTACTAACCATCTTCAGAAATTTTAAGAAAAGTAGACTTCCTTAGGGTTTCGGCAACAGATTTGACGGTATCCTCAGGGACGTCATCAGCCTTGATGCTCCCCAAATTGAGATGAGTTCTCATTCGAGAAAATGAACATATCAACGCCAAGCTAACCACTATATATCCAAAGTCAAGAACAACAGCAACAGCAACTAAAAACCAACAAACAACAAGACCAACAAGAAGGATACTGCCATCTTCGCTTTCAGAAATTGATTTTTTGAGAAAATTGTCCCTGGGGAGATTGCTATCACTGAAGTAAAACTCCACCTGCAAGTGCAAAAAACAAACACAAAATATAATCAATAAAAATGTAAACTTTGTAGAAGATTGGGTGAAAAGAAAAGTGAAGAAACGAGAGGGATTGAGATTAGAAGGACGAAAACCTGACGAAGAACTTTCTTGGCAACGTCATCGCTCAACGAAATCGCCATTTTGGTAAGGTAGAGGCCAGAGGGAGAGAGAAGAGTAGGGTTTGTGTTTAGGGTTTTGGCAGGATAGCTGACACAGAATCTCAGAGAGGTTATAGTAGGAATTTAACAGTGGAACCAAAACCCACGTCACCAACAGCCCGGTTATTTAGTTCCACCTTCGTTCCATTAAAAAAAAACAAAAAATAAATTGAGGTGCCTCTCTTTCTTTCTATATGCCGTGTTGAGAGTCGATTACAGATTTTGTTCAGTTACGACTGCTTTTGCTTTTCAAAGTGACGAAAGTCTCTTAAATTTGCAGATAATAAATTGTGGTCTCTCTAGTCTTGTTTTGATAGCAAGTTAAATGGTTGTTAAGGTTTGTAGTGCGGCGTAGCTTCACGGTAGTTTTTTTATTGGTGTGTACGTAGGGTAGCAGAGGCGGTTGCAGAGAAAGAGAAAGTGGCTTGGAAG
>JAYMSZ010002887.1:0-11324 GCA_036897665.1 Pelargonium citronellum
TCTCTGTTATGTTTCAAACCTTTATTATGTAAAACAAAAGATTAAATTTCATGATTGATTTCACTGAATCACAAGCGTACAATATATATGTGCACACCCTTCCATCAATTAAGTCTCAAGTTTTAAGAGGTGCTAAAGAGAGAATGGTAAGCTTATCACCTAATGTTAAGCCGCCCTATTCACATTCTCTCTCATATTAGCCTTCTTTGATGCAAGTGTTGAGCATTAGAGAAAAATGTTAAATACCACCGTAAAATAACAAAATATTGAAGATGCTCTAGTATAATAAGATGCCAATTTGGTGGGATTGAATTTCTCACAGTACCTACCTCAAGTGGAAACATAAAAAAGTATAAACGTCCAACATACCCTATAGTTCCAATTTTATCGGAGGTCCCCAAAAGGACCCCATAGTTATCTAACCAATAATATAAAAATAATAATAATCAAGTCCATCATTGAATGTATCGTATTTCTCAAAACTAAAAACGCATCTTCTACTTTTAGTTTTTGTCTTCAACATTGCAAAAGGCGCAGGAGAAAGTGTTGGATTTTGCCACTATTTCCAAAAAAAATACAAAAGAGCTCACAAAAAATAATTTGCAACTTTAATACATCAAAAAGGTTTGTCATTGTAAAGCAAATACACAGTTAGATTTTTTCACTTAGGAAAGAAAATTAGTAAAACTTAGTACTAGTACACTATTCAGTACTTGTTTCCCGTTTACACAATCCATACCTTTCCACATCTTGAGAAGTTAATACTATGAAATTTAATGTTTTATTACTTCTAAGCAAATCTGAAATGATAACTGAAAGAGTTTGACATGAATGAAATTCATCCATCTTCTGCAAATCGGTTTTGTCCAACGACGAAAGATCCTTCCATGGCTGGTAGAAAGACCTGTGAATAGAACGCATCAGATAAAAGAATGAAATAGATAGTAAACAGATGAAACGAGACAATCAGACAGTTTACCATCTCCAAGCAGGATTGGCTTCAGCTGGAAGCTCTATGTTTGAACAAAGTGATGCCACTAGATTTCCATCACAGCTCAACTCTACACACAAAAGTTCAAATACCATTAAAACTTGCTAAATGAATACAACTCTGCAGTACTGAAGTTCAAATCACCTTTCACCTTTACATTTACTAGCATCCATGTACTATTGAAGACATTGTATATATGTAAAGTACCTGGCAGTTTTGGGGAATCACAAAGTAGGAGACAAAGTGCAGATACAGCTGATGGGAGCACTCCACAACTCATGCCAAGAGCCTGTTGGAGATAGAAAATTGCAGCAGCTACTACCTCTTCACTACCAAATCTGTTTTTGCTCCTTTCTCCTTGTGTGTTTCTTATATGTTCCAATAAAGATTGCAGAGTTTTAATATTCGATCTTTTGGATAAGTTGGGGTCCAAATCATTAGATTTCCAAGAAAGCTTCCAAAGAATTACGGAAGCAGTAAGCCAACGTAAGAGTTTCGATACCAAAGAATCCTCACACAGCTCCTCCTCTAAGATAACTATGAGATGGTGAGATGATTCTTTGCGCTGAAGCATCTGAGCAGATTCCAACTTTAAAGCAGTGGAAATTGCCCACAAAATAAAACTTGAAAGCTTCTCTGGATTCTATAAAACACAACATGTGCATAGTTCAATAGGCATGCATACGGTAGAAACAAAAAAATATATATATGTACATAACAGTTCCAAAGAGGCATACCAAGTCAAAAATTGATTCTGAAGGTGAGCTCATAAGAATGGTTTTGAGTCCAAAATCCGCTATACAGCCAGATTTTGCATCATCATATACATTAACTGCTTCATATAGTTGAAATAGACCGTCAACTGATAGAGTTAGATGTGGCTGGTACATTTTCCTTTTATGAGATATCTTCAATGCTGATATCAATACTTGTAGAATTAATCTAACCACCATAACATTTCCCTTCAATGACTTGGCAATACCAATCAAGAATATGTAAAGTTGAGAAGAAAGTTCCATGAGTTGCTCAAGAGCATGTTTCTGTAACCATTCAGTAATGTTTCTGGACAAAATAACATCATTGACAACCTACACCCAAACACGAAAAGATTAGTACGTAAAAAATTATAATAAGAAGTGCAACCAAATTATACAATAAAAAGTATCACAGCAAGGACAAAAATAATAAATTAAAATGCAAGGAAGAGAAAAACACTGAGCAGTACGACAATGGAGGTTGTAAAACAAAGTTGAATTAATTACCTGTAATACCACAATTATTTGAGTTAAGGCAAAGCTCTTTTCATCACTAGATATACTCCCACTGAAGGCTGAGAAAACAGTAGATAACCAAGAAAACAGGCCGCACTGTTCAACTAAATAGCGAGTCATTTTCTGCAATTTAACTGATTTCCTCACAATCTGCAAATAAATAAAAATGTTTACGAATTACCACCCCTGCTTGATAAACTTATATATTCTAGCCCAAGCAGAAAAGAATGAGATTAGGATTATTCTTAATTGAACCAATCGAACAAGCATTTTGAACTTCGTGATCCTAAAGAAAGAAACTAGGTAAGTTTAAAACTAGCGCCAAACCTTGAATTGAAAAGGCTTTCAAGGAAACATGAAGAAAAAAACTGACAGGTGGGTGTCAATGGCTCAACCAGAACAGCCTTATTATCCACAAGGCCTTGGGAACGGAGAAGGCGGGCTCTATTGTTTAGCCCAGTAAATGGTACTTCAGGTTAAGCCGAAGTAGGTTAGGCCCAATTGCATTGCAGCAAACGCAATCACAAGTGCTATTTAGCCCATATATCAACTTGACCAACTTTGTGTGCACTTCCATTAAAAGTAGTTTCCAACAGTAGCCGTCAATAATGTACAACAATGATTTTCTTTTTCTAAAGTACAGTATCTAGTATAAAAAGGAAAGAACCCAACAATTTTCTTCCCTTCAAATTTTCTAAAGTTTTTCTTTTCCTTTTCTGGAGACAATGTCTCAACTTTTTGGATGAACCACAAGCTTGTTATGAGCCTAGGCCCCAGGGCAATACAAGATTTGTTTGGCAAAAGAAATGCATTTTCTCGTCTTGTCCTCAAACTAGGCTAAATATACAGCCATGTACTAGATATCTTACAAAGTTTCCAAAAGTTGCAGCAATATTAGAAAAACTAATATGATCATAATAAGCTTATAAAGTACCTGAAGAATAAGTTTGTTGGACTCATTGTCTGAGAGAGGGGAAACATAAAAACTCAATAGAATCTCTAAAATGGAGTTTCTTAGGTATATGTGTGCATCATCATCCAAGTTCAGTCCCGCAAATAACAAGCGAAGCATCCATAACCTTTCTGATTTGAAATTAACTGAGCTACTGGAGAAGAAGTTATCAAAAAATGGGACACACTGCACAAATAGAATCAAACCAATAATAAGGGAGTCAATTATTGACCAAATATAAACTCTAAGAGCAAAGTTGTTGAATGCAATGTGATGGGGAGACATATACCTTTGTATTCATCCTGGAAGAGTGCATTAAAAGCTTACTTAAGGTGGCATAATGATCATTTGAAGGATCCAACAAAATGAAAGAGGTTTCTGCAGCAAAAAGAGCAGCAACGGAAGGAATTCTCTGCCACGCCTCCTCTATACCATTTTGCACATATGCCAATAGAAGGCGAAGTTGCATTACGTCCTTCCTCTTTCGGCACTTCTGTTATGTACATTATATCAACAATCAAATCCAACCCAATTATACAATGAAGGAAACGCATATTATTCACCAGAAAGAGATGGCATTTTAATATAATAACCAGGTGTGCCAAATGCTTGGCTAATGCACAACAGGTACCATTTACTGCACACATCTGTGTCCAGAGAACCACCAGAAATTCAAACTCACAATTTCAAAAGATATTTGAGATTCTTGAAATGTGGGATCTGATTAATAAAAATGATCCACATGAAGAACATGCTTAGCTTCTTAGTAAACATACTTTCCGCATCCGCAGGACATAATAATAACAGTGAGTAATACTTTATAAAAATAACGAATAGACCTTCACAAAAATTAAAATAGACATGGAACATTAACTATGATGGAAGACAGCATTACCTCCAAAGTGTTGTTAAATCTCCCAAGACATTCATAACTCAGCTTTCTTATCCCATCATCAGGTGAAGACATGCTAATGAACGCAACCGCAAGCAAGCCTAAGCCAGCAAACTCTACTGGTTCAATATAACCAACTGAGAGACTATGAATCGAGAACCGCAATATGAAAACAGGGTCATATCGTTGCCTATTTCCAACATCACAAGGATGCACCTGCATAAAATTCAATGAAATAATGGGAAAAAGGCAGACACAGTTTAACTACAGTTCGCTGAAAACAAATCAATGTATTACACACGGAATGTATATATAAATATACCTCAGGAATGTCCTTAATATTATCTGATTCAAGCTTGTTGAGTAATGATTGTGCATCCTTGGTGGTTCTATCATATGGAAAATTTAGCACCGTTGATGCACATATTTTGGGGTCTACAGGAAGGTTCTCTCTAAATTGACTTCTTCGACGTTCTTCAATTGCTTCAGTATCAATCCCAGCGTTAGAAGAACTAACTTGCTCCAGAGCCCGCACTTCACGGATTTTTAAAGCAGCACCTCCCCACAGGTAATCCATTTCAGCTAGCTTTTCAGAGTCTGATCCATCAATAGACTCAATCTCATGCATCAAATTGTATATCTCCATGTCAATTTCACCAAGTGTAGCACCATATGAAGACAAAAGCAAGGCATGCAGTTCTTTAGAATTTATGCCAACATCTTCTTCAGAATCAAAAACAGAATGGGCCTTGAATTGAAAGAGTATTCTGAGCAACTTAATAACTTCCAACTGTTTTTTTAATGGCTCAATTATTTCCAGATTGTTCACACCATCAATTGCACTTTCCGTTGGACAAGGGATAACAAGTGATCTTAAAATGCTGGACATGGGTCTCAAAAATGCACCAATCTGACAACAACCACTTGATTTTGAGATAGAAAGAATGGTAGGGGCAAACTGAGAGTGGGCAAGCTGCAGCTGAAGATAAGGAATGCGTGAAAACTTCCCATCAGACAGTAAAATTAGGATTCTTTGGAGCATTTTCAGGGTCATAGGATCCTCAAACCTGTAGAGAAGGGACAATCTCATCAACTGTTCAAGAAAGGGAATGGATTGGAATTCAACGAGACTATCGCGCATCTTCAAGACTATATCAAAAATACTCGTCATTATGTAGGTTTCCAAATATTTGTACAATGACAAAGAACTTGTGGGCTTTTCCTTCGGGTAGCTATCAGGGTTTAAAGGATACTTCTTCACTATACTGTGCCAAGTATTTACCAAAAGATCTACAAAAGACATTCTAGATGATGCCTCCTTGTTAGATCCATTTTCTATAGAATGCTCCTTGAGTTTCTGATCTGGTTCACTTGACAGATAGTGAATTTGACTATCTTCTGGAAATAACAACATCCGACAGAGCGATACCCTTGCAACAACCCTATTGATTAAGTTCAATGACTGACTAAGGGAATAAGAATCCACTTCACTTATATCACAGTCTAGCAGCCCGGCAGATGTGACAGAAGATGGGATAATAGAATTGAATAGCTTTAATCGCTTCTTTTTCATCGAATCTCCACTAAAGTAGAAGTGATACTGCAACATACGAATAGATTTTCCAAGAAGACTATCATGGACGAGGTTCAGAAATTCTTCACCAGATAGTGGCAATAATTCACCATACTCTTCCTGAAATTTATCTTCAGACACAAAGCTCCTCCAATGAGCAAAACCTTTTAAAAGAATGCTTGAATAAAAAGAAGGTATTTCTCTAACCTGCTCGTAATACTGTCGGCCAAATTTCATGAATATCGAGTTCAAATATGACAGGGCAGCAGGCAGAAGCATCATAAAGTCCTCATCTGAAGAACCATGGCTACACATCTCTTCCACAAAGTCACCCTTTGGACGTAAACTTTTGCTCATACTACTTAAAAGTAAGTGCCCAGTGATTGATAAATGCAAGGAGCTCACCTCAGTAAGAAGAGACAGTAATTTGGCCTTAGCAACGCTTGTCTTGTGAATGCAATGCGAAAGTATTTGTAAAGGAGTGTTTGATACAACCCTCAACATTACCAAACTTAAGGGATGAATATCATGATGTGGAACACACTTCTGTCTGTAAACAGCATTAACAGCTTCCAGCAAACATACATATGCTGAATCTAGTTCTAAAGAAGTGGCAAACTTAAAGACCTCAACATATACTTCCTCAATAATGTCACTGCTAAAAAAGCTACGGTCCATTCCCCAAAACATATCGAACGGTACTCTTTCTGTAACTTGCTGCTGCATATACGCGGATAGAACTCTGAAAGCACCACCTGCAATAAAAAATCCAATAGAAAGAGCTGAGATCTTGCATGACCTCCAAACTGCCAAATCATTCACATCAATTGTACGAATCATCCAGTTCACCAATTTGAGAAGCTCAAATGGGGATATAAAACGAACCAAAGCGTGAACAGCATAAAATGTTGGAAGAATGGCCATTAAATCTTTAACTTCACCACACAAAACGAACCTGTCCCTAAGTTCTGCAAAAAGCCTTTGTACCAGAGCATGAAAAGGCTTCACTAGTTGTTTGTTACCAATACCTTCCACATTGAGTTCATTATGCTGACCGCTCCATGAAGACAAGTAGCCAGAAGTTGTCCTCAACATGTCCAAGATAAGATGATCTAGTTTATGGACTCTTTGCCCAGATAAATTAAGTAAAGTCTCCAAACTATCATCTATGGTACTTTCTGCTAATTCCTCATTACAATTCAAAGGGCAGGTCAAAGAAGTGATCACTACAGGATGAGAGAAAATAGTTTCAGCCACTTCTTGAACATCTTGCACTGACAAGAGGACACCAGAATTTGACACACCATCAGAGCCAGGTTTCAAACCCAAGAGTTGAGCCAAGACATGATCCACAAGAGTAAAGCAAATCACAGAAAGCTGCTCAAGTTCAAGTAAAGGTTCTTGTGTATAGTATGATCGTATCTGATGGATCCAAAATAGCACAAGCCGCAGATAGGAGATAAGGCAATCAGTTGTCCATTCAGATAGTTTAGCAACAAGTAACTCCTGTATTTTTGAGGGCTTTAATGAACAGGGACTGCCAATACCTATGATTGCAGGAAATAGCACATGGAAAGGTGTCTGCTTCAAAAAATAGCTAAATGCATCAACAGCTTCGCTTGCGTCAAATTTTCTGTCACAAATAGTTTCATCGCGTACAGAATGAAGAGGAGCTCCACAAGTATCATCTCTTTTGCTATCAGAATGAAACAAAGATAGAGTCATTTCAAGACCAGGAATAAATATTTTAGGCCACAATTTAGATACACCAGCAAAAAGACTTTGCTCAAGAGAAAATGTTGATGATAAGATTGAGACAGGAACTCCAAGGTTCCGGGAAATGATCATAACTGATGGAAAATTCTTTAATATCTCATCAGGTGTTGTGCAAACCATTGAGGACGAAAAGGCTTTAGTTACTTCAGCTAGCTCACAACCAGACTCATTCTTCACCAATCTTTCCACTTCACTTAGTGTATCAGCAAAAGAACTATCAGCAGTCCCAGCTTTTGCATCACTTAAAGAAATACAAGTTCGCTCATGCAATATGCTCTGGGAAAAGTGCAATAAGTTCTTCAAAGGCCTCCACTCACATAGTAAATCTTCAGAACCAAGAAGTTTCTCCGGCAACAGAATTGATTCAATCAGAGCAGACAGCAACCGCGCATCCACCTATAAAAATTCAACATTCTTATCACAACATCAAGAAACAGCTACGTATCTAAGCTAAGACACAAAATCCATACCTGAATTTGCAAGATATATTTTAATGTATTGCATACATATACAGATATCATAGTCTTCTGAGAAACTGTAAAGACTCCAGATTCAGAATTAAGCAACTTTAGACAGTTCTGCAGAGCACGGATGATAAGAGGACTAAAATTAGGTGAGGCATCTGCCAAAAAACCTATAAAAAGAAATAAATAAAAAAGCATTAGAATATGAAATATCCATCAGTTAAAATATGTAATTGAATTCATGGACCTCTTTGTGTTTTCTTGAAGAGAAAAAATACAAGTAGATATAACTAGATAAAAATATTAAAATCATTCGTCAATCTCTGAATTTGACAACTTCACTATTCCCCATAAAAATTGAACTGCACAGACCAATCAAATGGCTATGATATATAATACGTAAAACATAAATATTACAAAGCAGTTCACAGAATGATGCATGCCGATACGATTATGTAATATACAGAATTTGAGCTATCAGTTACCTTTCATCTCTTTTAAATGGTACAAATGAGATCTAACAAAATCCCAATGTTTGAATAAATTATTCCCAACTGCTGAAATGGCTTCACATAAAAATGGAATGAGAACTGTAGCCAAGCTCTGCAACACTTGGTTCTCAAGAGAAGATTTATCTATACTATAACCAGGTAAAAATAAGAACCATGAACTGATCTCATGTATGTGTATGTCAAATGCACCCGTACTTAACATAGATGCACGTGCCAGAGCATGCGCTTGATGCTTTATGTCATGGACTGGTGAAAGAACTAACAAGTTAATAAATTGGTGCAGATGCTTGTACATCAAAGGTGGGCTTTTAATGGGAACCCCACTCCTAGGAGACCATCCAATGTACTCAGTTAGTAAGGACAATAGAGAGTGTTGCAAACTACTAGGCAGTGCTAAAGGATTGCCGAGCAGATTTACAAAAAAATCAAATGATCCCTCCAACACGGTAGGCATTGTCCTCTGCACAAAAAGAAACCAGAAGCCTGTCACATATTTTATCTGAAACTGAATTCAAACACATAACAGCACACCATCAATTAGTATATCAATCATTTTAGTTTTTGGTTAACACACAAAACTGATATAGCTATCTATAGGTGTCACAGGATATTAGTCATTCAGATAATGTAACTTACAAGATAATAGTTATAGATTAAGTGTTGCAGGATATTAGTTAGTCAGAGGATGTAACTTACAAGATATATTTGGAGAGCATTAAGCAACTTGGAGTGGAAGTATATATTTGAATCCTCTAATGTAGAAAAAGACTCAGAAGATTGGTCAAACCCCCAAATCTCAGCAAGAACACTCATATAATACTTCCCACTGTCCAACTCCTCAGTTTCAAGCATGCCCACAAGTTTGTTGGTGTTTTCAGATGAAACCACTTCTTGGGTAGCACTTAGTCCGCCTATCACAATGTCAGTATCGTCAATCTTAACATCTGTTTTCAATTTCTTTCTACCACTGCCGTTGTGTACAGGAAAATGTTCCAATTCTGCTGTTCTTTTCATTGGCAACTCTTGACTTCTGGATTGACTACTTAAAGATGAAAGTTGAGCCAATAAAACTTGAGGATCAGAGAGGAAAGTCCGGACTTCATTTAGAACCTCTTGCTTAAGAGATGCCCAACCTTGCATTGTTTGATTGTTGGAGTGAGAGTTATGGTTGAAAGCACCAATAAAAGCATCCAACAACTTGAGTGCCTCCAAAAGAAGCCTCAAAGTTCCGTTCTTTACAAGCAAATCAGAGTGAAGCAACCCCTTATTGCTTACTGGTCGACTGAAGGGGCGAGGACATATACACTTCATGATATTCTGCACATCCACGGAATCAAATGAAGGTGGATCATGAGCGTGGCAAATGAGGAAGTCGAATGAAATGCCAGCGCCCACTGTAGAGACCAATTTTGCGGCCAGAGAAACAGTAGCAAACCTGCAAGTACTTCAGTTACCATGCATATATACAAGAATAAAAGAAATAATAAATCAAATTGAAAGCTTATTGTGCATGCTATGTAAGACAGGAATCTGACCAAGAAGGTGATGCATGATCTTCAAGGCTGTAAGGGAACTCTTCCAAGTAAGCTGAAGCAAAAGCAGGTCTCCCCTTAACAATAGCTAAAAGAAGATCTCTGTGGTAGCCAATCTCTGTTGCTTTCAGTTTCTTCATGAGATCCAAAAGTCGCTTTAGATTACCCCTTAGCGGATTTGGGTGTCTCTTCAAATCCGGCATCAACCCATTGCAAGGATCAGTACAGACCATTAGTAGAACACTATGTGCCAGTTCTGCAGCAGGCCCGCCATCATCCCTACCGGATATGCTGACTAATTGTTCCAAAGTAACGCTCCCAAAGAGAACACTACGAAGACCAGGGGGCACCAGTGACTCCACAACTAAAATTCTATCCTGTAATGTGGACAAAACATATATAATAGTCTCATCATCATCATTTCCAATCCCCCGAAAGACACCAGAATACATTTCCTTTTGTTGTAGGACCCACCTTAACAATCCTGGTTTTCCAACCTCCAAAAATGACATTGCAAACCCAACAAATGACTTCCTTGTTGAGTTCTTCAACTTCTTCTCAGTTTGCTTCCGCTTGTATTCCGCAAGCTTGAAAAATGCCGGGAGTTTGAAATCAAAGTTTTTAGCAACCTCAGCAGCCATTCCAGAACCACGCCTAACAATTGAAGCCATTAGCGATAGTGCTGCCTTTTGTCTCTTTGCTTCTTTACTAACCAGTTCCTTATTAACATCGTCCATTTTTTCTTCAATGAGTAACCGAGCAAACTTGTCAAGAACCCTACTAATGGCCATTCTACCTGAATCATCCGGTAAATATTTTCCATCCGGATGACTCAAAATAGCAGATATCAAAGATAGCACATAAGACAACCCCGGTTTCCCTTGACGAACCTTCCAGGCCTCTAAAAGCTCCGTGCAGTTACGTGATGTCTGTACATACAGATGGAGCAGTTCTCCCCCATAATCACCCTTCAGTAGCCTGATAAACTCCTTGGTAGCAGCTGAACACAACTTAATTTCAATTGAAATAACATTGTGCAACAATTCTCTAAGCTTGGCTTCATGGGATGTTCTAGCTACAGGTTGTGGAATAACTTCATTCTCGACATCGCTATCATCACTATCGCCCATTACTGCAAAATTGTAGCATAAACATCACACAAAATAAACTTATTAATCTCAGCATCTCTTAACAGCCATTATGATTGAAAGAAGAAAAAAAAACATAGAATTCATATCACATTCTGAGAATTGACAAGCAATAAATATATATGAAGCATCAGTCCTCTACAAAAATACATACATGTTACGTGTCCATTCACTAATGAATCGTCTCCAAGCTCCGGTACATGACTTCGACGG
>JAYMSZ010002888.1:0-11324 GCA_036897665.1 Pelargonium citronellum
ATTGTTGGAAGTTCTTCCCTTGTTGGAAGTTATTGTTTTCATTATGAGCATACGAGTTTTGCTTGGAAGTACTGCTGCGCGTCAGTTGACTTGGAAGAGAGCAAGAACGAGTCTGCTTGTTCCACTATTGCAGTCAATATTTCAACCAACTATATGACAGTTGGAAGTTCATATGAACATTTGAGATTTGCAAATCAGGTTACTAAGGTAGGTGGTTCTATATCAGATCTGTTCATTATCGAGTTTGTAATTCTCTATTGATCTTAATGAAATCAATGCTTTCTTCAAAAAAATAAAAATGCAATCAATTAAAAGTTGATGATTTTTTTGTTGAATAATAATATTGATGGGCAAATATAAAATTTCAAAACACCACAAATCATGTGCAGGACACAAATTAATTTATATTTATGAATTTTGTAAAAATATTAATCACAACGGAATCTTCAAGTGTTTTAAATGCAAATTTATAATAATAAAAAATGGTAAAAATTGGTATTTTAAAAAATAAATCATGTGTAAAACATGTGATGAGATAGTGTGTTTTTTCAGTTCGATTAAATTGACATAACAAGCTTGAGGAAATTTATGGAGTATTTGCTTTGTAAAATAGTTTTAGGGATACATTTGCTTTAAAGCCAAATTTTATGAGGTCATATGGAATTACCACATTATTTAATTTGTTGGGGGTAACACAACTTGTTTTATTAAATTTTATTAAATTCTCATTTATTTATGACTCTACATTGAAACTCGTGAAGAGTTTACGGTTTCGGCCGATTTTTTTACAATATCATTGTGCGAATCTTGATTAGTTTTAAGTTTGAAAATATGTTATAATAAAGAAAAAGTTTGTAAAAAAGTATGATGACGTGGCAATCTATTAAGTATTATAAATCTTTTTTACACATTTCTTCCTAATAAATTTAAGAGACATTCTTTTCAAGTAGTGTATAATTTGTGAGAGCCAAAAGCCGGTTGATTCCATTAAATTTTAACATTTGACTCATTCAAAATGCAAACAATGTTACTGTTTGGCACCTTGGATTGTCATTTTATAAGATTAAGTCTCCAACTAGGGTACTTATTCTTTTTAACAGCTCAATTTGTCAACCTTTTTTGTTTATGCTAATATGACAAGATTGAAACGAAAATCAAATTCTGAACCGCTTGAACACAGAATAAACGTTATAGATACCATTTTTCTACCTATATGAAATTAGTGAGGAACCACTTAGCAACTCAAGAAGTTGGAAAGGCCATCCATTGGGGTTGCTATATGCCAAGACTTGCATTATGCACATCAAATAATGGGTTCCTTGACTACTATCTATGTTTTGTACCAAGGAGAAGACAAAGCATACAAGGAAAATACATGCATAAATGGAGCCCACAAGCCCTCTAAAGCTTGCCATTTTGTTTAACAATCAAACCTCAAAAGGGGTTGTAAAACTCATCACCCACCATCTCTTGGCTCTTCTTGCTGCCTCATCATGTGGATATGACACAACACAAACCCAATAGTGGACCCTTGAATACATGTATTCACTTCATCTTTAGCCCAATGCCAAGAAACATGACTTTGTCACTTTCCTAATCCCCCCAACTCCGCCTATGCCCACCCAATCACCTTTTCCAACACCCACACCACAAGAGCTTTAGTGTTGTCTTGTGTTTTGTTGTCTTGTTCTTTTTCTAATCCCAAATGGATCATGGATGTGCTTACCATTAACCTCCTAACCTTTTACATTATTCAATTCTCACTTCTTGATAAACACTAACCATTTCTCTCATTCCCTACACTCACCACTCACATACCAAAAAACACTCCAAGGGAAGAGCTTTTCTTGCATACTATGTTGGTTCCTTCCACAATGACTGAAATGTGGGCAACAATGGGCTCTTCCATTGCAACCTTCATGTTCGTTTCCGCCATCTTTCGCCAGTACTGTCCTTACCAGCTCCAACGCTTCTTCGACAAGTACACGCAGAGGTTTATGGGATTCTTCTACCCTTACATCCGGATCTCCATCCACGAGTTCACCGGAGACCGCCTCAAGCGCAGCGAGGCTTACGCTGCTGTTGAGGCATACCTAAGCAAGAACACGTCAAAGAGTGCCAAGAGACTCAAAGCCGAGATGGGGAAAGATAGCAACAATCTGGTTCTTAGCATGGATGAGTACGAGAGAGTGAATGATGAGTACCGCAGTGCAAAAGTCTCATGGGTTTCGAGCAAACTTGTGTCGTCGTCTACGTCAGTGTCGTATTATCCGGAGCAGGAGAAGAGGTACTACAAACTCACATTTCACAAGAGGTACAGAGAGATCATAACAGAGTCCTACTTGGAGCATGTCATGAGGGAAGGGAAGGAAATTAAGGTACGGAGTAGGCAAAGGAAACTTTACACAAACAGTCCGGGTTATAAATGGCCAAGCTACAAGCAGACCATGTGGAGCCATATTGTGTTTGAGCATCCAGCAACCTTTGAAACAATGGCCCTGGAGCCCGAGAAGAAGCGTGGGATCATCGAAGATCTCGTGACATTCAGCAAGAGCAAGGATTTTTATGCTAGGATCGGGAAGGCATGGAAGCGAGGGTATCTGGCTCATGGCCCACCGGGAACCGGCAAGTCCACCATGATAGCCGCAATGGCTAACTTGTTGAACTACGATGTTTATGATCTAGAGCTCACGGCTGTGAAGGACAACACCGAGCTGAGGAAGCTTTTGATTGAGACAACCAGTAAGTCTATTATCGTCATTGAGGACATCGATTGCTCCCTTGATCTTACAGGTCAGAGGAAGAAGAAAACAGACAAGGGTTCTGAGGATGAGATTGAGAATGCTATGAACAAGGAATTTTCCAGGAAGGAACCAAAAGAAGAGGGTGGAGGTGGCGGCAGCAGCAGCAGCAGAGGCACACTATCAGGACTGCTTAATTTCATAGATGGCCTGTGGTCGGCTTGTGGAGGCGAAAGGCTCATTGTGTTTACTACTAATTACGTCGAGAAGTTAGATCCTGCTCTCATAAGAAGAGGGAGAATGGACAAACACATAGAGCTATCTTACTGCAGTTTCGAGGGATTCAGAGTTCTAGCAAAGAATTACCTGAATCTTGATAAGCATCCGTTGTTTGATACAGTCCGGAAGTTGATCGGGGAGACCAAGATCACTCCTGCTGATGTTGCCGAGAACCTCATGCCCAAGTCTCCCTCAGATGATGCAGAAAAATGCCTCTCCAACTTGATTCAAGCTCTTGAAGAAGCCAAGGAAGAAGAAGAAGCTGCAAACAAAGCAGATGAATTAGAAGAGAAAGAAGCAGCTAAAGAAGACACAATTCAACCACAAGATGGCAAGGAAACTGTAAGACCATTGTGAATGCTGTGAACCTGCAATGCAACTATGTATGCAAGAATAATTCTTAGAACATGAAGTCAAAATTTTCCGGGCAACAAATGATACATCAATGGAGATATTCGTATCATATAGTCCATGAGTTGCATGTTATCTGTTGCATATGCGAGAAACATAATCAAACAATATGTTGGTAGTGCACAAGCTACCTTTCCTTATCACGGTAAATCTCCAATACAGCTTGAAGACGTACGTACATATACGATATACCTGCCTGAATATAATCAGTAGAACACAATCCAAATTTTACACAAGATAAAATTGTAGACTCAGAAAAAGGAGTATTAATCAGCTTTGAGGGAGGATGGTTCTATTACAATAAAGAAAACAGTTTCTGAGTCTAAAATTGAACCCAACCAACCCAGATACCAGAAGGCAGACCATTGCAATGACCATGAAATAAAAACTACAAGGCTTGAACATCTAAAGCCGAATTTAAGTTACAATATTAGTTAATTTAAAAGTTATTGTACAATAATTGGGTAATCTAAAGAGCTCCCAACAAATTCCCATTCATCCTTTGGGTTTGTTTGAATGTAGACATACTAAAAAATGACTACCTAATCTACATAACTCTCGGAATCTTGTTGCTCCCTGCTGCAAATCACGGAAGGAACTGCATCAAAACATAGTTGCTTCAAGTATACCCCATGGAAGACCTCACTGACAACTTCCATGGGCTTATCACAAAATTTATAAATTTGATTATCGTACACTTAGCTTCCCTGGAAGAAACTACAACCCTTGGTTTCGAGCAAAGAGGGAAGCTTTAGAAGTCACCTGCTGTATCATCATCTTTTACTACAGTAGTCGGACAATCTTCGAAACCAGAACCAGGGGCCATCTCATTTAAGTCAAGGAAACGTCTTTTTTGTCCACCCTCACCTTCATCTTGGCCCGGGCTATTTGACTTCTCAGGCAGAGTGGGAGTTGGCTCTTTCTCTACTGCCTCAGGGTTACCTTCAACAGGCTGATCAACTTTCATTTCCTGGTCATCATCAGAGTCATCAGAATCCTGACTTCCCATTGAAGATTCTACATTTTCACTTGCATCTGAGTGCTCATTTGATGCATTCAACTTCTCACGTTTCGTTGATTCAGTTTCTGAATCCGAGAACTCAAGCTGTTTGTAATCAATACGGTTTCTGGTGGCCCTTTTACTACGTCTTAGACCTGACTGGAGATCAACAACTGACCTTAATTTAGTTTCCCTCCGAGTCCGGCCCGACAATTTCTTAAATTTTTGGGGCACATCACTATCCTCGCTTGCACTCAAGGATTCGTCATCTTCTTCCTCCTCCTCCTCCTCTTCCTCAGCATTTTCACCTTCCCACCGATACTCTTCATCTCCCTCAGAGCTGCTGGACAGCTTCCTCTGTTTACGTTTCCTCAGATATTCCTCATCGTATACTGCCTCCCCAACTATATCATCATCACTGTCGAAATCTGCATCATTATCTGAAACTGCTTCAACAAATTCTTTCTCTGAATACCGTTGAGGTCTCTGTCTTCTCCTGTTACTACATGTCATAACGTGGTAATTAATGCAACGTTAAATATAAGCCATCTAAAGAAATTCAAGAGCAAATATTACCTACGATCCAACGGCCCAGATTTATTATCTTCATCAACATCATCGTAATCAGGTGAATTGGGAGATGCACTAAAAGAAACATGTTGCGAGAAATGTGACGGACCACTCAGTTTACCATTTGTAGATACTTCAACTCTTGAAAATTCTCTTTTCTGAGTAGGATCCGGAGATGGCTGTGTCCTTCTGACATTAATGTAAAGATTAGAGAGAATTTTGTACAAGAACTTTCCATGAAATATTAATTTATCCAAGCCAAAAAAAAGGCATTCCTGAAAGAAGAATTGCATACTTGGTTATTTTGATTGCCTCGTTTATAGACCGGTCATAATCATCTGCAAGTTCATGTGTCACCATAATTAGATTCCCATGTAACTACATTTCATATAAGAAACATTGACGGTGGTATGTGCAGCTGATAGAACCAACAAGAGACAAAAGTTTCATTTACCAACTCTCTTTTACACTATTAATCCAATTGGGAACTCATGATGCACGAGGACATCCATGACTCGCGGGATAGGACATATTCGACAATAATAAAATGGGACATGTGGCTATAGATAGAATAAACTGGCAAAATAGAACTTTGGAATAAAAATAATGTGTGGCAGGGATGAGACTTTTTTTAGTTCAATGGGTAGGAAATGTAAACCAATAAGATTAGGGATCAGATAATGGTTAGAGAAAGTTGCGAGTTTTATGTTCATCCAATATGATGATTTTCATATCACACCAAAGCTAAAGGAAGAACCGCATCAGAAGATTAGACCTTAATTGGATTGCTAATGACCAACAGTTAGGTGTCTGAGACATGTCAACACAACATTTTATATCCTGTATTACACTTGGCACTTGCTACATTCCTTCCAGTTGTCTATGACTGAAAATCCTACACATGCACACATACTGGGGATAGTTGGTCTAATGATACCGTATTCTTCAGAGATGAAGTAATAAGCGAGAATACAAATAAAATAAACAAGCTTTTGCCTTTCATCCGCGTATCTTACTCTTGTTAACAGATGAGTTTGAATGTACAAAAAGTGGCCAAGAACTATTTTACTGAATGGTCAGAAGAACTAGTTTAGGAGAAATTCTGAACATGTTGAAGTTAGCTCTTACCAAATGTATACGTGACAGGTTTTCTGTCACGAAGCGCACGACCTGTAGCAAGCCCATCCACATTCATGAAATTATCGAGAAGAAGAGCTTGTCTGTGTTGTTTTTTCAGCAGCTTCTCTTTCCTCTGTGCAAGCATCGACATTTACAAAAAAATGCAACAAATTAAGAACAATAGAAGAACAAAGTGAGAATAAAACCCCAGCCCTGGTACACTAACAGTTTTGAGTACCTTATGATCCCTCTCAATCTCAGGAAGCATGTCAATCTTTAACTTCTTGCCAAGTGAAGCCTCTGTCCTATTTTTACTAGTAAAAAGTTTCTCCTGCAGTAGCAGATCAACTAGTTCAAAAGCAGGAAGAGCAGCAGAAGAAAAAAAAAATGCATCACAAGCAGCAGCATAAGAATTCAAATTGTTTTGAAATGCGCACCAGTCATGACATGGGATACAGAGGTGTACAAGAGGAAAAAAGACTTTACTTCTCCGACATGGGTAATACAGAGAATGGTATACTTTACTGCCTACACTTGTTAACAATAACACAAGACAAATACTTGGAAATTAGGGAAACTAGTTCTCTACAATCTACCAAGATCTATTGTCCATGAACCATAATATGAATAGATAAATACTTCGTGAGCTCAGAAGCCCATCACATGAACATCTTCAACTTTTGCGAAGAGAGAGAGATGGAAGTCAATGAACCAAAGAAAAAAATCTGACAGAGAATGAAAAAAATACTTCTGTCGAAAACATGGGAACTGGGGATTCCCTTTAAATGCAAAGGTTAATGTTTGAATACGGCAACATCGACCAATGAACCTGTCCAATGATGATGATAACGGTCATGTGGAACTGCATAAGTGCACGACAATGGAAAACAGATACCTTACAGATAATCTACCTCAAGCTATACATCATATATTCTAGCACCTCATCCACATTGTTAAACCCATTGTTTGCTGCCATCTACTCTCCCAGATGCTACTTCTCCATCGGCAAAGGTTCAAAGCAACTTAAGGCTTTAGACTCCTGCTCATTTCCCAACCAATAACTAACTATATATATATGCATGAATTTATTCATGTACAACTTCAAAAGCATGTCTAGCATCCCTGCCACTGGGCAGAAGCCCAAACTAGCATGGCTCTAAGGTATTGAGACTTGTCAGTAACCTTGTGGAGTACGTCCAATTATAATCTAATAACTAATACTACAAGCACAGTCAAAATATTAAAGCTCGTAAGTCATCAAACCAATATCAATATATAATCTTGAAAGTCATTCAAACTTTCCAAGGTTAAACTTTAAGAACCCAGAAATGCCCTTAGAGAGCACAAAACATCCCAGGAGAACCATAAGACATCTAGCTTAAGGCCAAAGAATCTGTATATGGAAATCCCACTGAACTAATCTTAGCCCATTATTTAATGATTGAAACACATAAGATGAACTTCTTAGATACTTGTAATTAGTTTTATATTTAATGGACGGGTTAGGGTAAAACTTGAGTGATGTTAAAGTTTATCCCAAACTAAAAGCCTAGGCTAACATGCCGAGGACTCAAATAGTATATCAAGTTGTTGTTAACTTCACATTCTTTCAACGTGGGATACTTAAATGAAAAACACAATCTAAACTGTAGAACCATTTGGTAGTACTTGTAATAGATTCAATGACCAGAGCGCATAAACATGGTCAAACCAGTTAAGTAACTTACAGAAACATCTTGAAACTCATCAAAATTGGTTGCAACTGTTTCCCATTGGTATGTAGCAGAAGGAAGGATCTGGGAACCCTTTGTCTTCCCTTTCTTCACCTCAACTTTCTCAACTTTCCGTATCTCCCGATACAATCGATGACCCATTATTGGATCATCTTCATACCTGCAGCAAATTACACGCATAGGTTATATAACTCATGCTACACAATAAAGCAAAACATATTGCCCACGGAAGTATTATACAATTTCTACTTATCAATCAGAAACATGATTGGGGGCATTCCTGGTCTTAAAACAGGTAAAATAAAGAACAAGCATAAAGATGAAATCTGAACCAAAAGGGCAGTACAACAGTACCAGTAATTAATTCCTTGCGAATCACCCCCAACACGCTCTTTACGAAATGCAGATGGTTGGACGCCATGTTTTAGTGAATTGTCAATATAACTTCGGATATCATCTTGCTGTAAAATGTCACTCAAATTAAAGTCATTTCAACAACTTGTATGAATGTAGAAGCATAACAAAATAGTTGACATTAATTAGAAATCAGTTTGCAAGCTCAAAATGCATGGATGCCATTGAGGAGGTCTGGAGAGCAGGAATAGATTCAAAGTAGCTATGAAAACAAAGAGGTTTTATAGGTATATTTGTGGTCACAATATGATTACTCACATATACGTCTGTAACATAACTAGAGATTTTGGGAATAATATAACTTATAATCTTCCATTTCCTTAACCTACTAAGGCATGAGATAATGTCCAGCACAAAACGCCAGTATTTAAAAAATGAGAGTAGAATACTATTTTACTAAGATTAGTAATAGTACAGGAAAATTACATTAAGAATACTCTAAAAAAAACTTATTTGCCATAATTTAGAAAGCAGAAAAAGTTAATTAAAATTAATATATAAGTCAACAAATAAATACTATTACACCAACACACTCCAAATTGATTCATATGGAATGGGACCAAAAGAGAGAAAACTAAAGGTCTACATCGTGCAAAACAACATCACCACCAACTTCACGAGAATATTGTGTCAGAAGACTTGTGTAAGACAAATCCAGCAATTGAGGTTCAAAATTAGCTAAGTCTCAGATAAAATAATCTATCAAAATCACAAATCTATTGCTATTGACAATCCATGAATCAACTGATCATTTCTTACTCCTAAATAACATTTCTGGTTTACTTGAATGATATACCAAGGACCAAATTGTGACTACTTGGAGTCAAAAAGCCATAAGGCTTACTTTCTTTTCTTATAAATGATAATACCTCAACACGAATGTCACATAATGCTTTCAATATCACCACACGGACCCCTGGATCAAGTGATTTGTATACTTCTATCTCCGCCCTTAAAAATAACACCATATGACACATTAGTAAGGCACATGCTAACATCTTAAAGCACAATAAAAATAAAAAATAAAAATCACAATTACACACCCATGAGAAGTAACAATGGGCAGTTCTCCTTCAGCAACCTGCAGGAAATATCAAGTCAGATTTGCATAACGGAGGCAATATATTCATACCATAATAGTGCCAAGTATGGCGGAAAGGAACTACAATGACCAACTTACCCAATGCCACCAGTCCCTCAATTTTCTGCATAAAACAGTCACCCAGGTATCGCGTGTAAGTGCCATCCTTGTAATAGGTGGGATAGCCTACAGAAAAGATCAACCAAATTTGATGAGTAAAGCCAGTTGAAACAGCATATTATGATTACATGATGAAAATAAATATATCAAAATTCACAAACAAATCTTGCTGTAAACTGGAAATTTATAAACAAAACTTCAAAGATCATGAATCAATGGCCAGATAAAAAAAAAGGATAAGAAAAAAATACATAGTACTAGTCCTCAAAGCTACATAGATATCACACTGACATGTAGAGTCTGACACTATAACCTCCTTAGATCATGACAAATGAAAACAAAATTACAAATACTTTATACATGCAATTTCTAAACTTCACTAACATCAATCTGTAAGGAAATTTGGGATCAAAGTGTAGAATGAACAGGTTTCAGTGAAGACCTTGTGTCCACCATAGGGAATATATATATATACACACACACACTATATTCCTTCTCTCTTTTTGGTGCTAGTGATATTTGAGAGTATGGCACTGCACTGAGCTAGTAACCTTAAGAAATCCATATATTACAAAACTTTGAGCTGGTCAATCCACCACCAAATTAAGAAAAAAATGAGAAGAGCTACAAGTGCTTAGCTTTTCTTTGTCCTAAACGTACATACAGCTAGAAGATGGTGATGTAAAGGGAAGCCACTTCAGTCAAAATGTCAAATAACACTACCAACAAGAACAAGATTCTACGACAATATAGAAGCTTTAAATTAATAAGATATTAAGCTGTTATATCAAATGGATTAGTAAATGGATAATATACTATCTAGGAATATATAAGATCCAAACAAAACATCCCAGCTGATCTTTTTCTCCTTTTCAAAGACATGTGATCAAGAAAGTAAGCATATAGTAATATCAATTAATAACTCCAATAGGTTCACTCAATGAAGTACATCAATTAAAGAATGAAACATAAAAGCAGTTACAGCCCTGTCATGGAAGCACACACAATTACCATACATCATATGAAGATTTCCTTCCTTCCAAATAACCAAGATTGCAGGAGGTTACATCCCCCAGGAGGCCAAGACACATGGCTATGAAACATTTAAGATCTTTTAGGTCACTACACAAAAAATAAAAACCACCTCATAGAGATGCCAAGAGGAACCTTAAACAACACCGTTACATATTGGTGAAACTATGTCAGGATACAATAATAAATACATAAATAAAAGCCATCCTAGTGCACAAATTGCATGCCTGGGAAAGTCCCTGGAAGTTGAACACAGTCTAGCTTACAGTAACCTCTACAAAAAATCAAACAATAGCACAAATCTATGACACATGTTCTGTAAGAAAATATGAAATTGGTGTTAACTAAAAGCTGAGCTTTGCTTTTTGTTAACTCCCAATCTCAAAATTCATTTCGGTGTCCTTTAGTTACAAGACCAGTCCTGCAGGACTCCAGACTTGTTTTCAGCTCAGAATTCATATGTCCAGAACTCCCCGGAAGTAAGTCACAGTCTAGCTTACATGACATCATAATCCCTACCAAAAATTAAACAATTGCACAAATCTATGATGCGTGTTACTGTTTACTGTAAACGGTTATAAAATTTGTGTTAGTGACCGCAGAAACTGATACAGGTTTATATACCAGTTTTCATACTGGCCTATATAGGCAACTAGAAGCTGTCCCAAATACATGGTAGCTAGCAACTAGGAACAGACTACTAAACTACACTACAATTTACTTTCTTTTTCTCTATTTTGTTAGCCATTCATTAGCTTGGATATTCAAGTCTGAAACACTTTAAACATATTGTTAATGATTGGGTAGTGTGCTCTCAAGACTAG
>JAYMSZ010002889.1:0-11323 GCA_036897665.1 Pelargonium citronellum
TCCAAATATTTATCATACTCCTTCTGAGACATTATTTTACCAAACAAAGCCATTATTCTTCATAGACATTGAAACAACTTCCAGCTACCTCTATAGACATTTACCTCTATAGACGTTCAAGTAGACCGTCAGTAGACATACCAAACGAGCCCTAACAAGGACCAATTTGGTGAATTGGTGATCGTTAATTGTCGTTTACTTTGGTTGGAAAACAAAAACAACTTTGTTTGGAGACAACTCGCAGTAGTACCAAAATCTAAGAACAGCTAAAAAAGCAAGTTACGTGGAAGCAGATACGACGTAGTAGGAAGACAGACAACGAGGAACAGAGAGATTAAAATTAAGATTACAGACAGAGAAGCTTGAGTTCTGTCCTCTCTCTCTCTCTCCTCCAGTAAACTCTCCGACGCCATTTGCTACTTTTAAGGACAATAAGATCATCATTCGTAAAATTTCACTTTCTCTGTCTCCTCTGTTTTTTCGCTTTTCTTAAAAAAACAAACACCCAGAAAACCTTTCCCTTCACCTCCTTCATCTTCAAGCATTAATTTTTAAGATAATATATATAAATTTTTCGCCGGAAACCACCGAAAAGGGGCAGTTTCAGCCGTTGTTCCCAGATCCGACATAGTCGGACCCACCCCTCTCCTGCCATCCTTCTCTCTCTGGTTCCTTCCATTGCAGAGAGAGAGGGAGATTGATCTGCCTTTGCAAATTAAAGGTGGGGTTTTTATTTTCTTACATTGCGGTATTTTGTTTTCTAAAGCTGAAATGTATATATGCTCACAATTTTGTTAATTTTTGTTGTTTATTACATGGGTTGTCTCTCAATTTCTCTTTAGATTACTGGGTTCAATTTGTTTTGTTATGATCATGTTGTTTTCTTAATTTTTGTGTTATTTTTTTATGCATCTATACGCACATTTTGTTCTTGTTTCTTTTCACTTTTGTCTTATTTGACCTTGTTATGTTCATGTGGACCTACTGCTAATTCCTCATCAATGTTCCTCTATTTAGAAAAGTCAAAACTCGGAGCTTCTTTGTGTTATGAATAGAAGACTCTTCTATGTTGTCTTTTTCATAGTTTAGACATTTATGTGAAGAGAGGGAAAAGAACTTAATGATGGGGTATGAAGTCCCAAAATGAATGTACACTTCCCGAAAATTAAGGATAATTAGTTAGGATTGAACTTTCCGTTGTATCCCTATGTGCTCTTTTTAGTTGTTACGACAAATTCTATGGGTTCTAAGTAACGCATCGTAGGTATTGTTGGTAATTCAACCTTAACTAACTCGTTGAAATAGAAAGTGGACTTTCGTTATTGGAGAATTTTGTTTAGAGAAAATGGAGTCTAGTTTTGGGACGGAGGGAGTATCTGTTTCTCACTTTCTCTCAGTATTGAACTACCCGAAATGGTTGACATTGCTTAGATATGGCATATTCCTTGATAATTATGACTTTTTGGTGAAGGGTTTCTTTTCATTCTCGATAAGAGTTTCTTTTTCAAGGTTTTCTTATATTTTATTTGTACTGCAAAATGTGTGTATGCTGATTTTGATCTCTAGTAATTTGCTTCTTTGCATATGATTGTTAGTGTCATTCCAAAAAGACAAATGAAATTGTGAACAGCTCTCGACTTCAACATGATTGTTAGGTTTTTTCGTATAATGGAGTGTTTAAAGTGTGGGTTGTTCTCGTTGGACTTATAGAATACTCTGTCTAAAGCTTTTGGGAACCTTTTTGATATATTACCTTGTAGGTACTTTCTTTTACGAGAGCGCGTTCTATTTCATGCAAGTTCTCTCTTTGTGAAACTGGCTTCAAGACAATACTTGTTGATATTCGGAGAATTTGGGATACAATGGGTGGTTGCGCCTCAAGACCAGCTCAAACAATGAAAGTGCGGAGGAAGAGCCGGCGGTCAAGAAAAAGACACGGAAGGATCATCCCTGATAGTATGATGAGAAGAAATAGTGATGCAGGAAGTCGTGTTGATTATGCTATGAGTCAGTACATGAATCCGAGCTTTGAGAATGGGGCAACAACTGCTTGCAGAAGATCTCAAGTTTCCAATTCACAGCTCCATCTTACCCCGATGTGGCGCCGTAGTACGTTTGATGGTAGTGGTATGGGTTCGTTCCTTTTACAATTAGTTTGCCGGATACTGTTCTGAGAACCTAGTTACGACTGTTACGTGATAATAATGAGAGGCCGCTCTTTAGTCTGAATGCTATTAGGCCATTGCTTGAGAAATAAGGAAAAATAGTTTTGGATGTTGTGTATTAGTTGGATAATCTGATGGATAGAATTATTTTTGGCTTTCTTAACTGCAAATTTACTATTGTAGTTGTCACTCTAAGGTCTAAATCTTTCAGTTCTTCTGAACTATTTTTATTAGACTATCTATTATTTCCGAATTTCTTACCACTTCCCTACTGCATTAGATTTTAGTGGGGGAGTGATTATAATGAACTTCAAACTTCTGTTCTCGCACACCCTATATTTACCAATGTATTACATTTCATAGGTGTATCAAATACGTACCTTGTCTTTACAATGTTCATCTCCTCGGCCTCTTTCTAAAAAAAACACATTTCTAGAATTTATTCTCTTTGCTTTCACATTAGGATTTTACTATATATAAAAAAAAAAGCATCCTATTCTATCTAATTCCTTGTTGAGGTTAGATAGTTCCATATTGTGACAGAAAGAAACATAGTTTTACTTTTGTATATACTCGTCTCTGTGTCCTTTTCCTCTCTCTCTCTTTCTGATAGAAAGTTTTGAAAATAAATTTGAAAGGCATGGTCTGTTTGCAGTAACTTGCCAAGAAGAAGCATGGTTTGATCCAGTCGATGAGCTGGATTCTGACTCTGATGGTGATGATGACTTCAGTAGCGTGTATGGAGGTAATGAGCATCACCCTCATCTGAAAGCGCACACACACACATTTCATTATATTTTTCATACCCAAATTACAAAGCATTATAAACTTCGATACCGAAGCACTCGGCTACTTGGTTTTGTAACCAATTTTACGTCCTTTTTTTATGTAGATGAATGTACATATGTTTACATTAGCTACTATATCAATTCCAGGTTTTACAATAAAAAAAAAAAACATTCATGAAAGCTATGTGAACCTGATGGAAGTAAAGTAGAAAATATTTTTGGTAGATATAAATGTGCACTTATTAGTACCCAGGGTGATGATCTTTCATGCTTAGGGAAGGTTGACGAACATGCCATCAGAAGGAAAAAAATGTTGGATCAAACTTATGTAAGCTTTAAAGGCTTACCTTCAGAAGAGAAAAGTCAAGAGAGCTCGGTGAGATCTAGCTTCCCTCGGTTGGTTTCTAGCATGAGTTGCAATGACAAAACACATCACAAAAAGAAATCGTCAGTTTTTCGGCTTTCTTTCAAGAGAAGATCCTGCGATGCAGAAGAAAGCTCTGATCATAGTAAGTCTTCATATACTTCCATACCTCCATCGTAACATTGAAAACCTCCCTTGTTTCTTTAAGCTTCGATTATCGTCTGAATTTGAATTTCTCTCGACACATTTTGATTTCATATCTACGGTTATATATGCAGATACACCAAAAAGGTACTTGTATCGTCCTCGAGCAGGACAAGTGATTCCTGTTTGCTGTGGAAAGAAGACAACTACAGGGGTTTGGTCCGAGATCTCACCCTCGAATTTTAAACTCCGTGGCAAGAACTATTTCAAGTACACTCTAGACTTTATCTTACCATCCTTCTCTTGGAGTCTAGTGATTTGCAATAAGTGGTTATAATTCTGTTCTCAAAATATCTGTCTTTATTGATTATGTATGATGCAGAGATAAGCAGAAGGCCCCTGCTTCAAGTTTTAGTCCGTATACCCCAATTGGCGTTGATCTTTTCATTTGCCCTAAGAAAGTTAATCACATCGCTCAGTACCTTGACCTTCCTAACATGAATGCAGATGGGAAAGTCCCTCCGCTTCTCATTGTAAATATCCAGGTACCATTTAATAGTTCTTTTAATTATTCTTAAGCAAGTTTTTTCCTTTTCTCGACATTGATATGGCTATTCTGGTACCAACGTATATCCTATCATTTTGTTGTTTAACTTGTGACAGTTTCCGACTTATCCTGCTACAATGTTCATCGGTGACAGTGATGGAGAAGGGATGAGTCTTGTGCTGTATTTCAAAGTTTGTAAGAATTTCAAAGAAGTTATACCTCCCCATTTTCAGGATAGTATCAAGGTAATTTCTCGAACATTGGTTGAAGTTTGAATTGACGGAACTATGAAGTTAGTACGTCTCCAAGTGAACATGTAATCATGGAAATGTTACGTCAACTTTATTTAGTTCCCTCTCAAATTTGGTTGAATTATGTGTAGCTTTCATATTTCTATCATCTTTCTGGTTATGTGGTGTTCCGGTTCACTGAAGGTTTCCATTTATAAATGCTTCAGAAATTGATTGATGATGAGACAGAAAAGGTTAAAGGGTTTGCAAAAGATTCCACTGTTCCTTATAGAGAAAGGTTAAAGATCATGGCTGGCCTTCAAAATCCCGATGACCTCCAGCTGAGCTCTACCGAAAAGAAGCTTGTAAATGCTTATAACGAAAAGCCAGTGCTTTCTCGCCCTCAGCACAATTTTTTTCGGGTAAGTATAAATACTGGACAGGATCATTCAAGTGACGTGTAGCTCTAACTCTGCCTACCCTATCTCCTGTGCAGGGCCCTAATTACTTTGAGATCGATCTGGACATTCATCGCTTCAGCTACATATCGAGGAAGGGACTTGAATCATTTCGAGAACGTTTGAAATATGGAATTGTGGATCTAGGTCTTACCATCCAGGTATATATATGATATTTCAATACTATTACTACCGTTGTTTGGTTTTCCGAAAATAAACCTATGCTGGATTCATATATGATCGACAAAACCATACTTAAACTTTAGCATCTTCTATAATAGGTTTAAAGCATTCGATATCTTGCTGATAATGAATTACGTTACAATTTATATTTCTTGGAACCCGTCGTTCAACGATATATATTATGTATTAACAGGCACAAAAACCAGAAGAATTGCCGGAGGAAGTGTTGTGCTGCGTGAGATTGAACACCATTGATTTCATTGATCATGGACAAGTACCGACACTATATACCTCTGAGGAACACTGATTTTTAATGGTGACGATAACAATGGCCAAGATCTAGGCATTTAAGACGTTCTTGCAATACCGGCAGTTTGTAAATGGTAGAACTGAAGATGTATATGTTGCAAATAATATGAAAGGAACTGCATGGTTTTGGTTATATAACAACTCATATACACTATATGTATATTATATGTATTATATGTTGTTGGAAACCCCGAACTCGAATCCAACTTGTACCCGTAACAGATTTACGATCCCTGCTCTTATAAATTACATCATGTTCATGAAATTTGTGGTATGGAAAATGTATTGTCATGTATGTATATATTCCAGGAAGTAGAAACTTTCAAGGGCAGGAGAGGCAAAGACAAGTTGTGTACAACACACAAATACAGTATATACATACCTTCTGTTGCTCATAATGTTATGTAATCAATTTTTAGGTAGTTTTGAAGCTTTTTGCTTCTCATATTTTCTAGCCTTTCTTCTTGTTTTGTAACTTTGGGTGCTCTCCTATAGTTACTTGTTTTTGCACACATGATGTGTGAATTGTGATCCTTCTATCTTTGTTGTTTTGGGTATGCAAATGTGTGTTGGTGAATCTTGTACAGTTGAAATTTGAATTATAATCTTCTTGATATCCTCCTAGAAATATTGTCTAATCCAATTTCTTAAGAAACCATGATTGTTCCTGTGTTTTACCTATTATTACGACCCTGCCTTATTGGAGAAGTTTCTCGCGATCCTACATGAGAAAAACATTATGAATAGTGTGTCAGATGTTCTTACTAAAATTAACACTTGAGACAATTTTATTTGCACATTTCTAAACGCTTTGGTAGATTGCAAATTTATACTTACTCAGTTTCAAAATATTTGTCTGTTTCTTCTAATTTGACCCCGTGTTCTATCTTTCGATTTGAAGTATGCATACATTTTCAATACTATCTTTATAATGAATTAGTTAGTATCTCACAAATTTATTATAATATATTATTAAGGCGATACATGATTAAATGTACCACACTAATAAAATATATCATTAATTATTTTTAAAACATAAATAATAACAATCATTTTGAGACAAATTAAGTAACTATGACTCTAAAAGAAAATAGTCATGTGTCATCATGGTATATATTATTGCAAACCTCATAAAATAATGATTATAACAAGTTTTATTTAAATTTTTATATAAGAAAGAGATATAGATAAATAAAATAAAAAATATAATATGAGTTCAAGTTAAAATACATATTTAAACTTATATTTAATAATATATACTAACGGGCTTGCGAGCCTATTGAGTCTCAAAAAGCTTGGTTCAAATTCGAATCGTTTACTAAATGAGTTTAAACCTAGGCTCGACTCGGCTTGACCTCGATTAAATTAGAAGTTTGAGTCGAATATTTAACGAGACAAACTCAAACAAAATTTAGCCTCCTACTTCATCAACAATTTTTTTAATGATAAAAACCAACATTACTAAAAATAAATTTATCTAAGATCAATAATGTTTCAGCATAAATTAAAAAAATTGATTGGTTTATTTATTAAAAAAACTGTATATTTATTTATCTTATTATCGTTTTTTCTATTTATCAATTTTTCATATTTCTAGTACTAATTAGATTATAATTATAATTAAAACTAAAAATTTAATTGGTATATTTTCGTTTGGTTGGTTGAAAATTAATTGCTCTCTATTTTTTCATTATTGTTCTGTGTGATGTGATGTGTTAACAAACAAGGCAATGGGCCTTTGATAAAAGAATTCTCATTAAGTTTTGCTTGAGAAACAAGCAAGCTTACACATTCTCCAATGACCCATACATTCTCTTCTTCATCTAATCCACAACAATCAAAATGTGAATATCTATTTTTCAATCCCAAGGCTCATCCACCAAAATCATCTTTACAGGCTGCTCTTCTCCAAAAAATCTGCTACCAAAATCATCTTCCCTTTTCTTCATCACCCCATCATTTTGTATAATAATCTTCCATTAAATTGGCAGCAGAAGCAGCAGCAGCTTCCTTACCTCCTTTTAAAAAAAGTGGAGGGTTTTAAAAAAATGCCATAAGCCGCGATATGGATATGATCCATTTTCAGGCTGTGGAGGATTTTCTCTACATATATATCTGCAAATCAAAACATAAAACTATCAAAACTATCCTTTAAATGCTAAGCAAAGCTTTTGTTCCCAAAAAACTCAACTTCTTGTGTACTACTACTACCTCTTAGAACCTTGGGTTGCGAACTCCCCGGCGAATACGCCTTTCATTCCTCTGTAGGATTTCGTCGATCTTGTCAGGCTGTGATAACAATGGTCCGGAGAATTCAACCCTCTCTTTTATATCTTGCAGATCATTTTGGTTATGATTCTTCCACGTAACGTGCTTGCCAGCCTCGTTGGTATCGCATCTAAAACCAGTATTTGCCTTGCTGCTTACCATGCCATCGTTCTCTTTACCTGGTATCCCCAAGCTACTCTTTGAGTTTGGTTCCTTTGAATCTACTGGACTGATTAGGCATGTACTTGACATGTTGTACGACATTGAGGATATAACATCCTCATTTTGCCTTGCAGCCCAAGAAAAGCTGGGTGGTGCTTGGATTACTACTGGACCTGAGAAATGACTGTCCACTTTAGATGCATTCGTCTCCTCAATATATCCAACTCCTCTTCCACTCGGTATCTTTAGATCAATACCATTGAGCCTTCGAGTCATTTGAGGATTTTCATGGACCGCCTGTAAAAAATAACAAGAAAAAGAAGACCTAATAAGACCTACAAGTTATCTTCTTTAATTACACAACAGAAAGAGATAGAGAGTTATCTTACTTCAGTGATGCCATTTGGATATTGCAAGGCCTTACAGTCTTTTCTTGACTTTTTAGTTTCTGCGGATTCTCGCGTTCTGCTAGCCTTTTTCCTGCAAGTAGTACTATTTAATTAGCAAAGACAATGAATAGTTTGCAATTGAGGCATATTTTATCAATTTAACATCGAACGTGTCATCCATATATACTCAAAAAGTCCAATCCTATCTAAATGTATCATATGATTATTGTTTGAACTGCAAAAATATATGAACTCAGGTTTTTTAGTTCAATTGTTTGGTAGAAACATTCTAAGCCACAGTTAAAGGACTGCATAAACAAGTGCATACTTAATGCACAGGCTGTGTGCAATCATACTATCCCATAATTGAAATGAACTGTACAATATTTTACCTTCGGGCTGCTTGGCGATTCTTAGCGTCAATTTCTTTATTTGGTGGATACTTGGGCAAGCTAGACGGCTCACATGCAAGAGGCTTTGTCGTGAAATACTGGAATAAGGTAAAACATATCAGATCAGATATCATGATTATAGCCGCAGAATACATGTAAAACGCAAATACTCTGTTGTAGTATCATGGATTGTGCTTTTCTTTTTTCCTTTTGAAACCAAAAACTTACAAAGATCAATTCCTAACAGCAAGACTGACCTCGGACAATAGTGCAGAGGAAGCAGTCCCTCGCCTGTGAGGTTCTATGGAAAGCAAAGTTTCTATAAGGCTCACAGAAGTCGACGAAAAATCCTTAAACCTCTCCTGGAGAGAACTTTCGTATGCTTGTTGTGGTTTGAACATTGTGGCGAGAGGAAGCTTGCACTGCTTCCAGTAGTCCTCGGGTGGAGAGCCGCAAAGCTTGAAGATTTTGTGTAATTGTTCAACCTGTAGATTGCATGCACCAAAATCATTTCCCGACTTCAGCTGAGATATTCGAGTTCAGGTAAAAAAGAGTTTTATAACTAGAATCACCTCGGTCCTCCCTTTCAGGACAGGCTTCCCGACGAGAAGTTCTGCAAATACACAGCCTACACTCCACAGATCTACGGATACTCCATAATCAGTTGATCCCATCAAAAGCTCTGGGGGACGATACCACAGAGTCACTACACGGCTGGTAAGTGACTGTCTGTTCCTCGAGCTAAGTACATTTGCCAACCCGAAATCTCCCAGTTTCAGAACTCCTTGATTGTTTACCAGAATATTAGAGGCTTTAATGTCTCTATGCATCACACCTCGCATGTGACAGTGCTCAACTCCAGCTAAAAGCTGCTTCATGTAACACTTAATCTGCCCAGAAAAAACAAACCTCCGTTTACATTTGAATTAGCAACCAAGAGCATATTTAACACAAACATAGAATAGAGTAAAATACTTACTTGTGCTTCACTCAAATTAACATCGGGTGAAGATAATAGACCAGAAAGATCGTGCTCCATGTACTCGAATACAAGGTATATATTACATGATAGCCGAGAAGTAATTATCCCTTCCAATTTGACAATGTTTGGATGGTCAAGTTTGCGAAGAATCATTATCTCTCGTGCCATGAACCGCACGCTCTCACGTTGGAAATTGTCGAAGTTCACCTTCTTCAGGGCGAAAATCTTCCCAGTCTCAACTTCGCGTGCTCGGAACACACTGCTATATGTACCTTGTCCAATCTACATGTGTAAGAGCAATTGAAAATTACTATATATCAGCTTATGATCTTTGAACAAACAAGTTGCAGCAGAAGCAAAAAGCTGTAGAAGTGAAACACTGAAACATCATCACCATCAAAATACACAATCCTGTCAAATATTAGTTCTGAGATTTAAACTGCATAGAACCGAAGCTTGTGCATCAAAGGTCATCTTCAGACATGACTAATGTGATTAAAATAGACCTCGGGTCAATTTTCGAATCTTTTGAATCTTCTTCGACTATTTACTTCCCATGTAGAGCCTACAAACGGATTGTTCTTGAAACATTCTAATGAATCACCAAAACAACGTTGCCAAATGAATACCAAACAACAATACACGGATTAGGAAAAAGACAGAGACCAGAATCCATAAAACAAATTAAATTTCTATCTCAATCTCCAACATGACGTATCAGAAACATATACATGTCCTATCAAAAAAAGAAACATATACATGGATCAATTGACCTCAACAGTTGTAAGAGAAAAATGGATGAATCAACCTCAATACTTGGAACTAGAGCTGGCAATTCGTGCGTCCATGTGCGTTGCACAACCCAACATGAACCCCACACATTTGTAATCATGTTGCACGGCCCAACACAAACGCTCCACGATTATAAACACAAAACACAAACATGACATGATAACTAAATGGTCGTGTTGACACGAACACAACCCAACACATTATGCACAATAGAACCAATACATTTGACACGATATTATACAACATGTTCGGCACGACACGACCAACACGTTTGCTTACAACTGTACCATTAATTGTGTGTTGTGAGTGTTATGGAGATCAAACACGAACCTGTTGAAACCAAACACTTACACGACACGATTACTAAATGTGCGATCCCAAACACACTACTTTTGTGTCGTATTTGTGTGTCGTGTTACGACCAGAATTCACCATTTCCTACTTTGCTTTATCCTCATAGATCAAAGGAGTAACAAATTTCTTATAAACAAATTCATATCCACCACAATTATGGTAATTCTGAGCAACCAAGCACGCATTTCATAATTTAAGCAAAAAGCTGACAAATTACCAGCGGCGAGAGTAGGAATCAGAAGTTGGGTAGACTCTGAAACTGTGTCTGCAAAATAGAGGTCCGAGAAAGCGAGCCCTAGCATCCATGAGAGCTGTGGTGGAGGAGACGCTGTGTTTGGAAAGAAGTGAATTTGAGAGAAACCCAGAGTAAATCTTGCGGGAATGTGATTGGCGGCATGAGTGGGAGAAGAAATTGTGGGTCTGGGTCTGATGAGTGAGGCTGCTTTTGAAATGGAAGAGACGGTGGGCAGCAGAAGTAGAGGCCGATTTCAGAGAGAAAAGCCTCTGCATTTTCTGGCGATCGATGAGCTCTCCAAGTTTTTTTTCTCTCTTCTGTGAGTGTTGTAATGTTGGGTGAGCAGTGGGGTTTATGTGTATGATCCAACAAGCAAGAAACCTCGGTTTAGAATCCAACTAAATCGGTTCAAATAGATAACCGGTTATAGGAATTTTTTTAATTCAAATATTTTTTTAATTCAAAAAAAGAAAGAAGAAAGAACTCATATTTACAATGAGGAAGACATAAACCATTAGTCATTACCTCAAAGGCTCACCGTCTTATCGGGCACCACCAAGA
>JAYMSZ010002890.1:0-11323 GCA_036897665.1 Pelargonium citronellum
GGGTGACCGTGCTGGTGACTTTTCAATAGGTGGGGGACCCCTAGGATATTAAACCCTTAATACAAACGATGTCTTCTCTCTATATAATGTTTTATATGTATTCATATATCGTGTGTTTCACGTGCAAAGAGAATAACTAATTCATATTATGAAACAAATTTTTTGTTTCATAATATATATTGTTTTCTCGTCAAGCCCATTTTTTTGTGTAATGAGTTTGCCAATATCTTCCTCTGGTGTTTGACCCAAGATCCATCGTTCTACCACCAATGGGTAGGTAGTTTATACGCGAATTGAAAATTAAGCTTAATCATTCATTATACCTTTTTTAAATTTACAGTTAATTTATAACTCGTGCGTTGCACGTGCACACAGTTTTAGAAAAAGCCAAAACTTTAATCTACTAATTATTTGTATATATACGTCCTGATTTCAATTCACTTGCATACAACCCACTGAACCCAGAGTTATGCAACAAGGCTACCGGGATTGTACTCTGGTTCTTCACTCAGTACCTCTCGTGCTATTGCCGATGGGTATGGTTCTTTTAACTTTTCTCTTTCGTTTATTTTACATAATAGAATTGGTTCTAATGTTTATGTTTGTGTCAGGACGCGTATTATATGGACAATCTCGGGGCAAGCGTAGCTGTCCTGAGGAGGATGTGGCGGGAGTGGAAGGTACATTATTTGTGCCTTCCATTCATTGTTCCGTTCCGTGAGACTCTACGGAGTTTCAGGGATAAGGTAAAAAAATCAACATTTTAAATTACAAATTATTATGTACGTAATGATTTTCATATACTAGCGTTAATTGTTTCGATTTCGGTCTTGTAGAATGCAGCTGCATTAGCGTCTAGCCACGGCGATGCACCCTCCTAGCGCGAGTTACGCGGACCGGTATCGCCGGATGTTTCTCCGGCACCTGTGCCCGCGCTTTGGGTGGCTGATGGGAGACCCTGAGTTATACAACACAGGGTGCTATATCATGTAGCTTGTTTGTTATCTATCTATATATATCTATCAAGGTACAGCTGTCACATTCATAGAATTTTGAGATGTTATTTTATATTTATTTATTAGTGATAATTTTAAATAATATTAGAACACATTTGTTGTTGTTACACATTTTAAATTAATGTTTGGAACACATTAATTTTATAAAAATTAAATGAAAGGTGCATAATTACTATCATATATATGTGTGTGTGTGATCGCACGAAATTCTGGCTAGTTATACTTAATGTTTGGAACTTGTTTTCTTTACCAGATTATTATACATTTATACATTCTCTAACATTTATGAAACAATAACTTAATTTTTTTTAAAAATTGTATAGCTTTTAGCGACGTTTAGCATTGTTATGTATTGCACACAAAACTTTCTACAATCAAGTAATCTAATTTAATCTAATATATATTATAAAGAGGAGTCCCTGGACGACATGTGTCCTCTTCCACTTCTAATTGAATGCTTTATTGCGCGACATGTGACAGTTTTAACTCTTCAATTTTATGCCACATGTCAATTCTTATTATATCTAATTAATAAATATAAACTCTTTTGATTAATTTATATTTTAAATTTGTTATAAAAAGATAAAGAGATATATCTTTTTGAATAAAATATATAAAATTTAAATATTCAAATAATAAATTTTAGTTATATTTATTTTTCATTATCTTAAAAAACCTACCATGACATATAGGATCAAGTGGTTTAAGTGCTTTGAAAACACTTGAGATATCGGGTTCGAGTCTTCTTGCGTACGGTATGAAGTGAGACTTATGGGTTAAAAAGGAAGAACCGAAGAACTACTCTTATTGTGCATCTCAACTAACAAAAAACAAGTAAAAGAAACCCAAGCATAGCTGGGATATAGAAAAACTAGTATAACATGTAAAGAAAATCAATTAACAGTTGATTGAATCAATTAGAGATTGTTGTGCCGGCAATCTATCTGATGGGTTGATTTCATTATTGGTTTCCATATATTGTTATACGTGCTAAACGTGTCAGCTCCGACTCGTTCGCTTAAACGTGTCGTGTTGTGTGAACACGACTCACTTAGTTACCGTGTTAAACATGTTGAATTCATGTTTTGAGTTCATAATCGTGTCGTGTTCATGTCGAGTCGAGTCGTGCAACACACAAACAACTTTCAGTATACAACACGAGCACGACACGCACACACGAATCGTCAGCCCTAAAAATCACCTTACTTAGATCATTGACTAAATAACATAATTATAGTGTATTCGTTGTATATTATCAATTACAAGTAATTTAGTTAATGATTGAGAATCAACCATTGTTAGGTGGCTCGGCTAGGATACGCAAAGCTTGGTTCGAGGTGTGTCCAATAACTTTCTGGATAATTTGGTTAGCCCGGAACGATTTCGTATTCAACGATAAGTTCCCTTCCTCAGCCGACTCGGTTCTCCGAGTTTAGTGCCTCTGCTACTCTTTTCTACCTTGCTTGCTCAATGTTACTTTTTTGGATTTCTCATTAGCTTCCTGGATTAGGAACCCGATCTTGGCTTTGTTTTAGTTTGTTCGGGTTTCTTTTGTACTTTGTATTTATTCTTTCGGAATTAATAATACATGGTACCGTTTGCTTATAAAAAAAATCCAACCATATATGTATAGGTTTTTTTTTCTTAAAGTAAAAATTATCTAAGGCATTCAACGTTTCTCCTACTTATATATGATACGTTTGTTAGTTTGTTCTTTTTTTTTTTCTTTTTTTTTTGAGAATTCTGCTTCTCAATTAAATTATTAGACCAAACAATTAAATAGTAAACCATCCAACTGAATTTGAATTATGATGCAATTTAGTTAAAAGAAAGACATTTTAAAGTAGTTTTTCACGTTGACATAATTAATTAAACCGAATTAAGTCTAAAAAGATGATATAGCTCGAGTTTTTCTTATTAGTTGGGTTACATAATAGAGAGTAGTTCTCCCCTATAAATCTAAATAACTCAATTTATACCGTCAGCACGAAAACTCAAACCCAGTGCCTTAAAATTAATCCGAAGCGCTTAAACCGTTTGGTCCAAACTATCCTGATGATAGACTCAATGAGAAATAGTTAAGCCAGACTCTAATTCTTGACAATTTATTAAAAACAAATAAATGGTGGAAACTCTTTTTCCTTCACATGTAGTTTAAGAAAAATCATCTAAAAATACAGCTAAATGTTAGAAAATTCTTTCAAATTTTGAATGGCAACTCCGTAAATAAAGCATCCAGCAAGGGGTAAATCCAGAAAGTAGACGTTAATCTGTTACTTCTCAAATTCCTCTCCTTCTTCTTCATGGATTCTTCTCTCCCTTTTTCTCTCTTTCTTCGAATCTGAACCCTAATTGCAGATAGAGACAGCTTTCAAATAAAAAATTTAACAAAACCCATGAAAGAGAGAGAAAGGGAGAGGCGCTAGACGTAGATGGGATTGCCAATTTCCTCCCAGAAACGCCAATTTTCCCGGAAAACCAGATTCCCGAGAAAATCCCCTGACTTGAAATGCGAAATTTCCCCGATCGAATCCAATCTCCCGATCGGTTTCTGAGTTGATTTCTTGGGATTTTCCTCGTTTTTCCCCAATACCCACCAATGATTTCGAATCAAAATCTCGTCTTGCACGCTTGCATCGCCAAAGGGTCCACGATCGTCGCCGAGTTTTGCAGAGATTCGGGTCTCGCCGAGACGGCTCGGAGATGCATCGAGAAGACGCCTCCGAACCATTCCATGTTCTCTCACACGGCCAAGAAGAGGACCTACACGTTCCTGATCGAAGACCCATTTGCTTATTTTGCGATATTCGATGAAGAACTGGATCGATCTGAGGGTCTCTGGTTCCTGAACCGGATCAAGGGAGGTTTTGAGGAGAAATTGAGGAGTGGGTCGATCAGGGATTCGGAGAATCTCGAACCCAGATGCTTCCAATCGAACATGGATTTGATTTTCCAGGAGATTCTGAGGTTGGATTTGGGGTTGGAGGATTCTCTGGCTACGGAGAGGAGCGAGAGCCAGAACCCGAGCCTGGACTCCTCCTCCGAAGAGAGGAGATCGTCGCCGATAGTGTTGCTGATGGAGAAGCCGAATGAGGGGCTGAAGAAGAAGAAGAAATCGGGTTCGGAGATGATGAATGGGAGTAGCAAAGATCATGCCGATATGGAGATGATTGATGACAGTGTTGTCGGTTTAAAAGACTTCCCGGTGCTGGTGCACAAGGCTGCTCCGATCCTGTTCCCGGGGACTGACCGGCAGAAGGCGAAGCAGGTGTGGAAGAAGCATGTTTGGGTGGTCTTGATCTTGGACTTGTTTGTGTGCTCTATATTGTTCGGTATATGGTTGTGGGTTTGTCAGGGTTTACAGTGCATTGATGGTTGAAAAAGTTGGGGGATTTGAACTCAAAATGGTTCCAAATTCGGTGTTCTTGGTACCTTGTATGCTAAGTTATTGTTTGGGATGGAGCATTGCAATGGTGTTAGTATATTGATGCTTCTTACACGAAGGTGGATGCGAATTCTTGGCAAAGTATATGATGTTGATTGGTAAGTTTCTTTTCTTTTCCTTGTTTTTTCTTGTGCAATCTTTGCACGAGTTTGAAAAATATGTCATCTTTGTTATACGGTTTATGACAATTGTGATGTCATTATGTAATGGATGAAACCTATAGATATACACGTTGTTGTTCTTATTGCTTTACAAATTTACTATGGTGTTTGTGTATTGATGCTTCTTACACGAAGGTTGATTGATTTCTTTTGCTGTTTTTTCTCTTGTGTAATCTTTGTACTAGTTTGGAGAAAATGTTTTCTCATTCGGTTTATGACAATTACCATGTTATTATGTAATGGGTGGTGGCAATAGATGTATACATGTTGCTGTTCGTGTTATACATTGTATGCCAAGTAATTTAGGGATGACGCTTTGCAATGGCGCTTGTATATTAACGTTTCTCACCCGAAGGTGGATGCCAATTCCTGGCAAAGACAATAAGGATGATGACGATGATGATGTGTTTTAAGTATAAACTGATGTTGATTGGCAATCTTTATACAAGTTTGAAGAAAATCCCCTATTTAGATCTTTTGTTATACGGTTTATGACACGTGCTATGTACAATGGTGTTTGTATATTGATGCTTCGAACACTTGGTCAAGATGATGATGTCGATTGGTAAATTTCTTCTCTTTTTGTTGATTTTTTATGGTGCAATTTGTGTACGATTTTGAAGCAAATGTCATATATAGATCTTTGTTATACATTTTATGACAATTACAATGTCTTTATGTAATCAACGAAACCAAATAGATACACACATCGTTGTTCATGTTGCATTACAACGTTCTTTTCTTGTGCAATCTTTATACGAGTTATATAGATCTTTGCGAATGTAATGGATTGAACCTAAAGATATACACATTTTTGTCACGTAGTTAGGGGATGATGCATTGCCATGCTATTTGTATATTGATGCTTCTTACATGAACGTGGATGCGAATTCTTAGACCAAGTCGATGATGATTATCGAAATATGTATACAAGTAAACTGATATTGATTGGTAAATCCTACGTCTTTATGTAATTGGTGGTACCTATAAATATAGGGATGTTCTTGTTAACTTGTTTGAAGTTAGGGTTTAATGCATTAAGATGGAGTTTGTACATGGACGCTTCTTATTATGATGATAATGGTAATGCTGATCAAAATGTGTACACATTAAACCAATTTTGATTGGTTAAGCTCTCTTGTCATTGTTTTTCTCTTGAGCAATCTTTGTGAACTTATTAAACACGTTGGTTTTACATCTATAGTTTTTTTCATTGTTTGTGAATTTGAATTTTGATCGATTTGAGTAGTATAAAAGGATACTATAATACTGAGAAAATGTAAATAATCAAAGTAGATGCCTTCATTGGTTTGTGTCAATAGGTTTGGTATCTTTGTTGCTGAAAATTGTTATGCCAATACAATCTCTCCAATTAAGGCATGACTTCCACTTTCTGCAACTGGTTGCTATAGAAGATTTGTTTATGTTACCTGAGCTTTAAGGATAAATACGTGGATCCACAAAGCAAATTGTCATTAAGACACATTCTCATAAAATAGTCTAAAAAAGAAGACACATCTTCAACCACAAGTCCCATGATTTTGGGGATAAGTGTGCCAATGTATATGAAGAAAAATGCTAATTTTTAACCCTAGCTATTCATTTTGTTCTAAAATAATACCCAATTTAATTATTATTTCAAAACATGTGGTGACGTGTTGAGGCAAATTTAGAACAAAATTGTACAATTAAAAGATGTGAAAATCATGTCAATTTTGTTACAAATTGATCTCATTCCTAAATTTACATACTTAAGCGACACGAGTTAAAAACTAACAAAAATTTATATAAAAATTTAAACAATTGCCATGTCAGTCTAACTTAACGGCATCAATATGCATTTTAGTTAGGGTATCAAATCAAAACAATATTAATAGTTCAGATGACCAAATTGGGTACCAATTCAACAAAAATAAAACATTTTTCATGTATAAAATATATGTGCCACTTCACTGAAATCCAGAGCTGAAATATCTGTTTCGGGTCAGGTTCGATTATATATATGTATATATATATCAACCCACAAAAGATGTGAGGGTTTATGTACCAGCTAGCACCACAGAAATCTATGTGAAGTTCCGAGAATAAGATTTTCCAAGTCACACACAGCTATAAAATGGTTCTATGTGACATTCTGAGCTGTCAAAATTACATGAATTATTCTTCTTACATTCATGGAAACACACCCAACAAAATTTTGTGACAACAGTATCAATAAATAAAGGATCTATAAATGAGCTTACAAAACCAGTTCAAGTATGGAAACAACTCACCTTTTTCACCCACAAGGTGTAAGCTTCTTGTTGCCGGCTCCCCGGGGATTTTCGTCCTTCCAGTCATCAAAAGCCCGAGCCTTATCTTGGGCAGCATCATCATAATCATCTGTGTCTTCAGGAGGTGGTCCTGGCTTCCAGGGGTCTTTGTGCCACGATGTATTCGCTTCTTCCATGAGTTTCATATTCTGCTCTTGCCATTTGTTCATGATCTCCATTTCTTTTAGTCCGGCTTCCTCTATGCTCATGGTTGGCAACCTAGAACATAATATCCGGCTTAGATACTGATGCTTACATATAACATATACAGTGTCTGCGTACTAATAATGGGTGAGCAAGAGTACAAGGTACCCATGGTCCCACTAATAGGAAACTGTTTTCCTAACTCAAACCTGTGACAAGTGCTTTCAGCGCCTACATGATCGTGACCCAAATTCTAGTAATTCAGAGAAGTTTTTATCACTCTCCCACTACCCTTGAATAGACTGGCAATTTGGACCTGAAACCAAGGGCACCAGAACCCGACCCGTGTTTTTTATCCCCTTCTTTTTCTTGCAGGTTTGGATAACTCAAGTGGACCCGGGCATTTTCGAGTCGAGCAACTTGCACTCAATCCACACCTTTTCTACCCCAGACCCAACCCGAGCCACACACCCATGAGGGTTGGGTTAAGATAAGGTATTTTCAACCTTAACCCGGAAAAAACTAACCCAAAACCCGAATTGCAAGCACAACATCTCGACACTATAATAAACTAGACTGGACAAAGTTTATGTATTGATGCATTGAAACATTACCTAAAACTAGGTTGGAAAACCTGAGCTGCCATCCTTTCCCTCTCATTTGTTAGTCTTCCGCCAATAAGACTGGCTGGTCCAAATATTGGTTGATGTTTGTGATCATGTGCTTGCGAAACCTTTGCTCTTCCTTCCAGGACATCTTGAGCAAAAGTAGCACACGTGATAGGTGGAGTTGGTTTTGAATACTGCGCCCGAACTGCAGCATCACGGTGCCAAGCTTCAGCTTTCTTTGCACGCTCATCAAGAACAGCCTGAGAAAAGGATACATCCCCTTCCTGAAACACAAAGCAAAATACATATAAATATGACCGAACTCGCAAAGCTGCAAAACTGCAGTTAGAAATAAACCCACCATATAAGAAGCCCACATGAAATTAATAAAAAACATGCTTGAGTTCAAGATCATCATGTATGATATCTTAGAAACATGAGAGACCAATGAAAGTGAAGGCATGAGATCTTTTACTCAAAAACACCGACATGTAAATTAGTCACTTTTCATTATACATTTTTTATATGTTCAATAGTCAATTTAAATATTGAGAATCAACAGTGTTTAGAGAAAATCTGATAAAGTACTCAGCAATGCAGAACACTGGGATCATCAAGCAGCATATATTCATACCTTCAATTGTCTTTCCTTCACTGCAGAAAGCATTTCCTCCTCTTTCTTTAGCATTTCAAGAAGATCAATAGCCTGTAACAGGATTAAATGGCAAGAAAGAAGAGTTGAGACATGTTTTCAACAATTTCAATAAGATTAACAGAGCAGATTGAACTGAAGTCATACAAACCTTACAGATGGCCAATGAGATGGTAGTAAGCCAAGCCTGGACCCAAGAAAGGGTAAGATTATTTCAGTGAATACAGCTTTTTATATAAAAAAATAATAAGAAGATAAACCAGAACTGTTCACCAAAGTAAAATAAAAATCAATTAGACTGTGTTCACTTTATTAATCCAATTACATTTCTTAAAATAAAATATCTTGATCAACATTTGCCGTCACTAATTCTTGATCTAAGATTATGAAGCCAACAAATTAATTGAGTTTACTACAGTTAGCTTGATATTGTGCAACTATGTCTCAATGAAAAGTTGAGTCTTCCATCATAGCAAAACTACTAGGGATGAGCCAAGTATGTATTCAGAAAGATGCTATTTGCATTCCACATTTAGCACCTAATGATACACCTGACTTCAGCACCTTCTGAAATAAGTTCTATATCAAACCACAAGGAATAGTAAATGACACCAATTAATGGGATCAAAATAGTGTTGTTCTATGAGAAAGTAGGAATAACTTTCCAGGTTAACTTCACATCAGCTTTACTCCTTGTAACGTAAACAACTAACCTCTCGTTCTTCCTCTCCATCATCATCCAGCACATCTTCCTCTCCTGCCTCAACAGGAGTAGACAAGGCAGAGGCTCTACTTGAACGCCCACGTCGCTCCTTCCGCTCTTTTATTTCCAGCAGCTTAGCTTCCGCTGCTCTTTGACGCTTAAACCTAGCAATCTATAAACAAACACAAATAAGCATCCTACTTCCTAGATTGAATTTTCACATGAATAAAATGAAAGGCTACCTTTCTGGCTCTTTGATCTGCAAAAGTGTTTGGACCCTCTTGCTTTAATGCTACCAACTCTTCAACTGGCACAAGTTCCATCGCCTCGCAAAATGTAATGAATTCCTACAACAAGCCAAGCCTTCTAATGAGATTCATCAACACACAAACAAAAGCTTCAAATAAGTAGTTATACGGGTTGGCCTACAAGAAACGACTATAAGGCAACAAGTAACCAAGGGCTCTAATGATATTCTTTTGCTAAGTAGCTTAGCTTCAAATGCTGGGAAGCAGTCACCTTTAGTTTCGCCTGAGAAATCTTAAGACTTCGTATCCTGTCGTCTTGTGTTACTTTCTCAGTCAACTCAGCAAGATAAAATGGTACCTGTGGAAAACAAAAATTGTGAGTGCCTGCTCTGAGGAGATGAATCAATATTGGCAGAACTACCTTGACATTACAACATTAGTAAATTCTAGAATAAGAGATATTTTAACTTCCTTCACATTCAGTTCTTATAACCACAACACCATTGTTCAAAATTCCAACTTCCTAGAGCAGAAACCCTTCATCCCAATATGAGGAAAAAAAACAGCCCATAAAAAATTTCAGTCTGGATTGAATACCAAGCATAATAAATGCAAATGAATTACCAATCAGGCAAGTGTCAATCCTAAAAGATATTTCTACTACATGCTTATCCAGTTAAAGGGAAGAACTCAAGGAAACTTGAGTCCCTTATGAGCTAATCAAAACACTACTTCAAAGAACCCATATAACTTACAAATGTCAACAGTGTAGTTCTTTTCTAACTCGGGATCCATCATAATCCCCAAGTTCCAATACTTGAGTTTCACAAACAATTAGCATTGCTCTCCGCACAAACTCCCTTTCAGAGTTGGACAATTCAGTAAAACTCAAAACTTCATAAATGCCATATTCCCCTAAATTCTTGTTCATTTCCAGAGTTCAATATATTAGTGCTGTTACTATAAGATCATTTCCACTGAATTATCTCGTTCTAATCTCAAACTCATTGCAAAATTCTAAACGTTAACAACAGCAACAACAAAATTACAAGTTTAAGCAAACGAAACAGAGCATATACAAATAAAACTCCAATTCCCATCGCTAATTTTTTTCAAAAGAACGATAAATGATAATAATTACCAGAATATACTTAAGCTCGGTAGTGCTAATGTCCTCTTTGGTCTCGTTCGATGAGAACAACCCTAGCTTGCTAATCATTTCCTCGCACTTCTCCAGAGCTTCGCAGCCCTTCCTCACCAGCTCCTGCAACCAATAGATCAGAACCAGATCACCGAATAAGCTGAGAGATTCACCGAACCAAAAGTTCGCAATACCGTACCTGATCGGCGCCGGACTCTGTCGCGGTCTCGTGGATCTTCCTCGCCTGCTCGAAGAGCGCCGGGAGAGGCATGTCGTCCATATTGATTTCGCCCATCGGTTACTGCAACTCAGAGCCGTACAGAAAATAAGATTTTCTCGGGAAAATTTGGGGATTTTCGTGGAAAATGTCGAGGGTGGAATTGGAATTTTAGGGTTCTTGTACTGAGAATTGGGTCCGAAGAAACTGAAAGCCTTTTATAAATAAGAGAGGATTGTGCACCATCTGTGTACGTTAGCCGTGGACTGTTTCATTCTGGTAACGTGCACCAGAATGTCGCTTAGATCTTGCCACGTAAGCCGAAAAGTGAGTGGACCCACTTGCCTCCAGAAGAGTCCAGAGCTCTGCCTGAGTGCCACGTGTACAATCATAGATCCTCGTGATATTTCGCTTTGAGGCCCATAACAGAATTTGATTCAAATATCGGCCCATGGGCTTGCTTAGGCCCATTATACTTTTATTTCTTCACTAATATGAATAAAGGAAAAAGTACATTTTTAGTACACGAACTATTATCAAATGTGTGATTTGATACACGAACTTTCAATTGGTTAATTTTAGTACACGAAGTTTTAATTTTTTAAAAATTGAGTACACACCGTTAGATTAGCTTTTAACACCGTTAGTGTTTGATGACGTAGCTTTTTTTACATGA
>JAYMSZ010002891.1:0-11319 GCA_036897665.1 Pelargonium citronellum
AAATTGTAGAAGAAAAACTAGAGGTGGCGGCTAGGGTTTCCAGAGTGATAGAACTCTTATGAGTTCTATTTGTAATGAAACATAAGTTTTATCTTAAAAAAAACTTGAATATGGCGTGACATGCTGATGTGTTAAATTTGCTGACATGTCATGTCCAATTGCAAAAGTGTGAATAAAAACAATGGTACGTCACGTGAACTTGCGGGCCCATATTCCAACGCAACAATCAATTTACTGTGAATTAAAAAAATGGGCCCACGAATGTTTTTTGAACAAGATATTGCTTATGTGGAACCATATAAAGGAGACGGGCCAACATTTGTCCTGCCCGAAACTGTCACAGTGACCCATTCTATGTTCAAAAATCAAAACGACGGTTACAGAAAGAAACAAGTCAAGAAGAAGAAAGCGAAAATAGCTCTCCTACTCTCACTCGTGCTCTACTTGATAACAACCATCTCCTTCACAGCCTTCGTGCTGCTTCTCGTTCCCATTCCCATTCCATCCCAACACGCAATTAGGGCTTTCGATTCTCTCCTCACGCCCATGGAGAGCTTGATCGGCCTCGTCAACAGTTTGCAGCGAGCTTGCACCTTGCTCGGCGATCATGGCGGCGATTCTTCTCTTCCTACGCTCTGGGAGTCTCTTCCCTCTGTTGCCGTCGTCGGAGGCCAGGTATGTATCTCTGTCTCTATGTTTATGTCATATGTATGTATGCGTCTTCGATTGTTGGTGATTATGGTGTACATTTAATTTGTTACGGAAGATGTGTGTGCTGATTGAATTTGTGTTTGTTCGGATGATCGTTGGGATTTGCGATGTCTAATTTGTGTTTTTTTTTGTCGAGCTACCAGACTCTGCTCTGTGTTTTGATGCGTTTCTGTTTGTTTGATTTATGGACTGTTTTGATGTAAATGCAGAGTTCTGGAAAATCGTCTGTTTTGGAGAGCATTGTTGGGCGGGATTTTCTACCCAGAGGATCAGGTTAGGGTTTCTACATTTTGTTCTATGATCGTGTTTTGTGTTGGTGTTGCCCTGAGCTCTGTTTGGATATGAAGAAAAAGAGTAAGGAAATGGAAGAAGGTGAAGCAAATTTGCATTTTTATCTTCTTTTTTAAGATATAAAAATTTAATAAGAAATCAAGTGGCTTAAGTCAATTTCAACCTCAAAAAGGAATTCTTGGAAAAAAATACATTCGTCAACCATACCGGCAATTGATTTTCTTGGTAAGATTGCTAATATTTATGGCTAGTTTGGCTATCGAGAAAAGGTAGAGAAACAGAAAGAAGGAAGAGTGTAAACCATTACACTATGTTGTGTTTCGCTTTGATTGACCAAACGACTTTTTACAATTGAGATCAGGATGGAAGAACTTAAATAAATAGAGTGATATTTCTTTGAAAGTCCTACAAATTTTCCTCCAGGTTTAGCATTTGGACGTTCAAATTCTTATGATTCTTGTGGAATTTCTTAGGAATTGTGACAAGGAGGCCTTTGGTGTTGCAACTACACAAAACAGAACCTGGAGACCAGGAGTACGCAGAATTCCTTCATTTGCCAAGAAAAAGATTTACGGACTACTGTATGTCATTTCTTATACAAATGTTATGACATGATTTCATTGTTTGATGTATTTGACTTAAACATATGTAGCATTATGTTCATGATTATTTGCTAAAAGAGTGTGTCTTATTGTTTGTGGTAGTTCATTGTTTATGTTCATTCAACTATAAAGCGAGCAAAGCTGATTTCCAAATATTTTACCACAACTAACAAACCTTTCAGTTGAGAAATTGACTGAATTAGCTTTGGTGCTATTGTTGACAATATTGTTGCAGCTCATGTGGCTACAGCGATATACTATTTATTGCCATCAGAATGACTATTATCATTGTGATCAACTTCACAAATCACAATCATAGTAGCTAATTCTAGGTCCTGAAACCCATGATGTTCACCCATTAGAGGATATCAGAATTCATGTTGGCGTGATTTGCTTTAGCCACACATCTTGCTTTGTTGCATTGTGCTAGTGTTCACGAATCACGTTTGCAATTCTGCGAGCTCTTTAGTTTTTTATAATGGGATTGTTATCACATGAACACAAGCTTCATTGAGAAAGGGTGTTTAGTTTTATTTGGTTACATTAGTCTTGGGTATTTCCCAAAAGTTTCATAAATCTCTGTTATGTAGTTGATATAATAATTTCCAAAGACTGAATTGCGCAATGTTGTTCTTTCATTTATGGGATTGTTATCATCAAGATGTTTAATTTTCGATGTAGTAGATTTTGACCTTTATTTGTCTTGTCATACAAGTTATTGATTCCTGAAAAGATGTTATGCTTATCAGAAGAATGATGCAACACATTTATATAAACCAAGTAAAATGCAGATGGGATTGACTATCTAAATTTCTTATGCAGCAATGGTTCGGAACGAAATTCAGGATGAAACTGATAGAATGACTGGGAAGTCAAAGCAGATTTCTCACGTTCCTATTCATCTCAGTATCTACTCCCCAAATGGTAATGTAGTATAGACTATAGAGCTGAGTTAGGTGGTTTTTAAGATTTCCTTTGTTTGGGCATATTTGTTTGGCTGCATCGTTATGAAGACAAGTTTTCATTAAATGTCTTGTTGCTCTGAACATCCATTTCTTCTCTAGATATTCTTTTAACATGTGCCTAGATTTATACCCTTAGCATCCTTCTTTATGATGATTGCACTTATCTTAGCATGGATTATCTTTTGCAACTATATTGTTTTTTCCTTTTCTTTTTTCTGCACTAATGCTGCATCCTTGGTAGCTAGGTTTTGCTTATGGAAATTCCTTCTTCATATTATGTTGTAATATCGGATTATCTTTTGGCAGTTGTCAACTTAACATTGATAGATTTGCCTGGCTTAACTAAGGTTGCTATAGGTACACTTATTTAATCCCTCTCTCTCATTTTCAAGTGGACTTGTTTATGTTTCAATTGTACTTATTGGTTAAGCTTGTAAATTTGAAACGTTTGTTATTGACAGAGGGGCAACCTGAAAATATTGTTCAAGACATTGAAAATATGGTTCGTACATACATTGAGAAGGTAATAAAAAGTTTTTGTAACAATCTATAGATAAGTTATTAGTGAATCAGGATTTTTTTAATTGATATTGTAGTGACTTGGTTATGCATGCAGTATTTGTAGAAAACTGATAAATGATAATTTATCCTTTGCTTTAACTTGTAAACTTGTAATCCAGTGGTGGAAAACATGGATACAATGAAATTTATGATGAGATTCCCGATGCACTATCATGTCTACTATCATTTCTACTTTATGAATTTATAGACTTTAGTGGTTTGATTCACTCTTCAAATTTTATGTTGCTGGGCTCCAATTAAGTAAATCACTAAATTGTCTAATTTCTAAATGATATCTTAAATTCGTTAAATAGATTCTCATGTTGTTTACTGGGTAACTTTATCCCTTTTTCCTAATGGGTACATGGTTTCTGTTCTGTAGCCAAACTGCATCATTCTGGCCATATCTCCTGCCAATCAAGACATAGCAACATCCGATGCTATTAAGCTATCTAGAGAAGTTGATCCTGCAGGTTTGTTTTAGCACAGTTCTTAGCATCTCATACTTGTAGCCCTTATACATTCATTATGTGCCTCTATTTTTGAATGGTATGGTGTGTTTATATAACATTTTACGCAGGTGAAAGGACATTCGGCGTGCTAACAAAGCTTGACTTAATGGATAAGGGAACAAATGCATTGGATGTAAGGTTTTCTACTCTACAAATGTTTTCAGTAATTCTTAAGGGTTTACAATTTTGCTGTAAAGCATTTCAATTTAGTTGAATATGCATAAAAAAATCATTATAATTCATGTGGCATGACTGACAAAATAATGTACTCTCTCCATTTCATGTTATTATTATCAATATTATTTTCTGTTTTTGCTTCCATGGAACGTAATTTTTTAAAACTCTTTCCATCTCATGTTCTCATTGTTATTTATTTATTTTTTTACTTCCATGGAAGGTCCTTGACGGAAGATCTTTTCGCCTTCAACATCCTTGGGTAGGAGTTGTAAACCGCTCTCAAGCTGATATTAATAGAAACGTTGACATGATTGCTGCTCGGCGGAGAGAACGTGAATTCTTTGCCTCCAGTCCTGATTATGGGCATTTGGCCAGCAAAATGGGCTCAGAATATCTTGCAAAGCTTCTCTCAAAGGTTTTGTTTGTCATACATAGTTGCATTTTTTGATATGATTGCCTGATCTGAGTTATCTTTTCCTACATCTTTATGGAATGATTGCTTACGCTCTGGAATCCATTGCAGCATTTAGAGTCTCTGATTAAAGCTCGCATACCAGGCATTGCATCTTTAATTAACAGAAATATTGACGAACTTGAGGCTGAATTGGACGACCTTGGCAGACCTGTTACTGTTGATCCTGGGGTAAGAAGCTGATGTCCAGTGATTTAGTTATTGCTACTGGCATATGAATTCGATCAAAGGCAATGACTCAAACTGTATTGCTTGTATATTTCAGGCCCAGTTATATACTATCTTAGAGTTATGCCGTGCATTTGACCGAGTGTTCAAGGAGCATCTGGATGGAGGGTAAATAAATATATAGCACTTATAATTGTTCTCCCATTCTGTTGATTTTCTGGCTCCTGTTACTACTAGATGTAAACCAGAACAATAAATCTTTCATGTTCAGTACATTGTTTCTGGAGTTTGTTTTACAATTGTTTTCCTTTAATATCCTGAAATTTTTTCTTTACTTATTTCCTTATTGTTCATTTTACTTGTTGGATCTCAGGCGACCTGGTGGTGATAGGATTTTTTGGGTTTTTGATAACCAGCTGCCTTCAGCTCTAAGGAAGCTTCCATTTGACCGTCATCTTTCACTTCAAAATGTAAGGAAGGTGGTCTCAGAGGCAGATGGGTATCAACCTCATCTTATTGCACCTGAGCATGGCTACAGACGTCTTATTGATAGCGCCCTTGCTTATTTCAGAGGCCCAGCTGAGGCGTCAGTAGATGCTGTAAGTGATTTTGTCTTATACTTGCATTTTTTGCCTTTTCAAGTGAGAACTTTCTTGCTTCAGATAATAATGCATTCAAGTGCTTTATTGCGTGAGATTGTAACTGGAGATATGGGGAATGAAAATCTGGCAAATGGAAGCCAGTTGAGGGGTAAAAGATCAGATGGTCCTTAAGAAACCTTTTAAATATGGAATGATCCCATTTCATCATTTCTATCATTAGCAAAATGGAGCATTGCAATATAACGAAGATATTAACTTATGATAATGCACATGATGATTTCTATGTTAAAAGCTTAGGAGAATTGTGCATTTTACTCTGGAATATTTCATTTTTAGTGAAATTGTGTAGAAAAAGCAAAGCTTGCTCGCTAATTGTTGGAGAAACAGTGAATGTTTTCTGAAGAATTAAACTGCACAAGCGAGTTTTCTTGTAAAAGTTAGTTAAAACTATAAATAGGTGATGCCGATAATGGAAAACTACTAACCAAGATGACATTATTCACTGGCTGCAAATACACAACATTTTTCTAGAACAATATGTTATCCTTGGAAAATATCTCTGCTTTAGAAATTTCTTTTTTCATTTTCATTCATCTTGAAGTTGATAAGTCATTGATCAAACCTGTAACTTATTGATAATAACTGACATTGCAGGTGCACATGATTCTAAAGGAGCTCGTAAGGAGGTCTATAGGGGAAACTCAGGTTTGAGGAACTCATTAACTTTTACAATAACAACAATGCTTTGCTTATAGAAATAAAATAAAAAACTAAAGTGCTTTAGTAATTGAGAATGATGCAATTGAATGGTTTGGAATGGAAACAGGAGTTGAGGCGATTTCCCTCTCTTCAATCTGAAATAGCAGCAGCTGCCACGCAGGCATTGGAGAGGTATCGGGAGGTCAGTAAAAAGTTCACCCTGGGATTGGTTGATATGGAATCCTCGTACCTGACTGCAGAATTCTTCCGACAACTCCCGCAAGAAGTGGACAAGGGAGGAAATCCAGCTGCCTCCAGTGCAGATCGATATTCAGAGGGCCATTTCCGGAGGATTGGATCAAATGTTGCATCTTATGTTGGGATGGTTTCCGAGACTCTCAAGCATTCGATTCCAAAGGCTGTGGTCCATTGTCAAGTGAAGGAGGCCAAACACTCATTACTCGATCATTTCTACGCCCAAGTGGGCCAAAAGGAGGTAGTCAGAAGTTTGCTAGTTACACTATACACATGCACTGACAATTAGGTGATCCAATGATTGATGTTTATGATTTATTTGTAGGGAAAGCAACTTGCGCAAATGCTGGGCGAAGATCCCGCACTGATGGAGAGGAGACAACAATGTGCAAGGAGGCTTCAGCTGTATAAGAATGCTCGGGATGAGATTGATTCGGTGTTATGGACCAGATGATATATCAAAAAGGTGTGTTGAGTCGCCTATAGATTTGCTATAAAGGTGCAAATGAAAACTAGGTCGATGTGCAAATTGTTCTTCAGAGCATAAATGATGTTCTGTATTCAGATGCTAGTTTGATTGACATGTTTTTTTTTTCCTGGTACTGATGTAGTGTTTGATGGAGGCTCCAAAGTATATACATTTCATAATTCATTGCTATCAATTCCAATCCGAAATAAGCACCCTATTTGGTATTTTACAAACATTTGTTATAATTTATTGGTAATAACCACAATTTGATCCTTGTAAGTTAGACATGAACTTTTATATATGGACTCAAAATGATCATTGTTGTTAGTTTAAATCAATTTCTCTGTTAAGTGACGAGTCACGTGAGTCATTTAATATATTAGGACCGCCACGTCAACAACAAAATTTAATTAAAATAATTATTTAATATATTTTAAATTTATGTCAAACAATTTAACAGATAAATTAACATAAACAACAATTTTAAATCCATGGATGAAAGTTTAATACAGTATATATTAAAAAATTTATCCAATGTTTTAAAAATCGAATTGGACACGGACACTGGAGATCCAATGTTGTATACATATCATATATTTGACATTTAATTCCATTATAGCTTGCTCACATCACAATCAAAATAAAGTCTTAGAAACAGTCTTTTTTATTTGACAAAAAATCTAGCAATTGTCCTACGGTAATCTGGAACTAACAAAACAATATGCCACTAATCTTCGTCCAGAGATGGAAAAAGGCCGTCGGCGATGCAGATCGAGATCGAGAGAGAGAGTCGTCTCCATCCCGCGCCACTGTTGCCGTGAGCTCACCGGAGATGGAGTCGGCGATGTAGTCCAGATCTGTTTTTTTTTTTTTTTTTTGAAATGTAGTCCAGATCTGTTTTTATTTATTTATTAAAGTTAAGGGTTTGTTTGGCTAAGAGTTTAAAACCAATTAGGGGCAAAATAGTCTTTTTGTAAAAAACTAACGATGTGATCGCGGAACAATCATTTGGTTAGTTGAGGGGGTTATCTGTCAATAATCAAAATTTGGGGGACTTTTCTGTTTTCAGTGGATAGTTCATATGGGATCTCTATAATTTTCCTTAAATTTTAATCATATATATCTTTCAACCAATTGCATCACATGTTCGATCATGCATGATTAGTTATATTGTTTTTAGCTTGAATAATATATGTCACTTAAAAGTCGGAAAAATATTGATTAATAAGATATTTGATGTTTTGAAGTAAAACTTCAGCAATTTATACATAAAATATTTTTAATTAACGTTTGAACTATGAATTTTGATTTGAGAATGAAAATGGGAGTGCGGGAAAACTTCAAGAAAATTGCACAAGATGCTAGGGCCGCTTTTTGTAAATAGGCTTTCAGATTTGTTAAGGGAGCTAATAATTTAGCTAAGATGAGTAGATTAAGTTTTACCAAAGCCTTAACTTGCATTAACAATCTCAGTTTAATATAATCTTTTTTGGTTTATTATTAAAAAAAGAAAAAAGTACCCCGGGATCCCTGAATTGTTTAGAGTGTTTCGCTCGGGTCCTTAAACTATGACTTGTTCCGCTGAGGTCATTGTTCACTTGTTTTCTGTTCCCGCGAAGGACATTCTATTAAGTTACTAACGGAACCGTTAAAATTTAATAAAAACAATTTAAAACTCATGATTTTACTAATTTACCCTAATTCTATGGCTCATCATATTCCAAAAAGGAGAACACCATCAGAAAATTGGGAAGATTATGATCAGGGAGCAATTGAACAATACTTTAAGAACTCATCTTCAAGGAAGAAATTGTCACTTTTATGGGTGAAATCCCACGTGTTGAGAGGAACAAGAAGCACATGGCTAAGGGAGAAAAGAAAGAGACAATCAACCAAAATAAAAAACGATGCGTTTTGTTTAAGTGGAGATGAGAATAGTGATGTGGCATTTTTTTATGACGCGGCCAGTCTACATGTATCATTCATATGATGTGTAAACAAATAACCTAGAGTAGTAGGTAAAATGGGGTATAATAAAAAATTAAATGAGTCCAGGGGCTAGAACCATGCATTACTCTAATTAAGAGTTAAAATCAAAATTAAATCCAGTCCAAGGGAGGAAAAATTAAATAACCCATTTTTTAACTATGTCAATACATATCAACATATTCACAAAAATGATAAACATCATAAGAGCATAATGTGAATTCATTTGTGATACAAACTCACAACAATATTATTGAAAGTAGATGCAATTAACATGAATGTGAGATATAGCAATGGCTTGTCAACACTCAACAACTCTTGGTGCATAGAGAAAGGATTTGGCAGACTGATAATATGCATGATTCATAAATAATCTGTCCATTATGGAACCGACACGCGCACTCGAAAACAGTCTTGAAACGTGAAAATGGAATAAATTAAATTTCAAAAAAGGGACAAAAAAAAGTTTGCGACTGCAACTCGAGCTAAAAAGAAACATAGAACCAGTCAAAATCTGTGTTATATCGAGTCAAGGGATGGACCTGAAAATACCAAAATACCTTATAATACATAAAAAGAGGGCTAGGGCATGGGAGCCGCGAAGTACCATATCATGGTCATGCTCACAAGTCGGTTACATCGTAAGCATATTACACAAGATCATATCTGGACCACAAAATTGGTGTATCGTAGGCGCATCAGATTGGATCACACCCCAAAAAAAATGCTAAAGCATATGTCACACTCTATATATTCTTAGCATGTACGGTAAATTAAGTATTGAAGCTGTCTTTATCAATTGTGGTAATTATAGTTCCACCTCTTATGGTAAGCTTTCATTTCACCTGACACCCATCTGGTTTGTTTTCGAACTATTTTTCTGTCTTATGGTTTGCAAAGTTGGTTCCGTTAGTTACATTTGACGAAAAGTGACATTGTTTGGTCATGTGCCCAGCACATGATCAAATTTATTTTGAAAACCCCAAAATGCCCTTGACTTTACCCTTCTTCTTCAACCTAAGCTCGCCGGAAAATTCATAGATTCGCCGGAAAATTCATAAACTCAAACCAAATAATAAAATTAAATTACAACAAAATTAATCTCAAACCAAATAATCAAATCCACACCAAATCGAATAAAACTTTAACTAACCAATAATTTAATTTAATTGATCGTTGCGGTTCTTTAGCATTTGCGGCCAATTTTTGGCTGCAATTTTATAAAACTGATATAGTCAGTTCGGTTCATTGTAACATTGTGTTCGGTCAGTTAACCACAACCATACTTACCATTAACCTCTAATTTTTAGTGGTACAACATAGTAATGAATAAGAAACCAATAAAAAATCAAACTAATAAGGTGTAACGCAATGTATATATTCTCAAAAATTGTAAAATGAATGATCAATTATTATTTGTCAAAACTAATTAAAAAACTACAATTCACATAAATTGTCAATTTACAAATCATTCGCAAATATATAAGTAAAACTCTCGATCGTCATAAATTAAATAGACAGATAATAAGTTAACCGAGATATACATATAATATTATTAGCTTAATTCAACAACTTATGAGTTTGGTTTACAAATTGAATAAAATCGCAGAAATTTAGAATATCAAATGCACTTACCTGCATAGTTTTTTATAGAATATAACATAAAGAAGAAGAAAGAGTTGAAAGAGATATTTGTTATTGATGATAAATCAATGATGTGGAAATGTACATTAGATATCAAGATTAGTATTTGTTGGATGTAATATAAATTATGAATGTAATAAGAAAGAGTTAGATATCCCACATTGAAAACTTAGAGAATAATAAAGTAAATAGCTATTATATAAATTATGAATGTCGTATTTCTTGTACTCATTTTTATGTAATAATAATTACACATTTCTTACCCGTGCATCGCACGGAATTTTATACTAGTAATACCTAATTTTTTATTATTTCTCTTTCATTCAATAAGATTAATACGATCAGTCTTCCAAGATTTCTATCAAGGAGCACAAAATTAATAAAAACAAATGTATTTTTACATTGAAACAAAACAACAGAAGCACCGCAATGCATTAAAGTCAAACATTCATAAATTTTCTATTTTACAATTGTACTTTTATATTGAAACAAAATGACAAAAGCAACACAAGAATATGTGTTAAAATAAAGTATTCATATTTTGGGACCATTATTCTCTTGCTATTGTTTGTAGATTAGTCTGTAGCTCAGCTGGTTAGAGCTTGATTTCAACAATTAGGAAATCTTAAATTATACTATTAACAAAATAATATGATTATAAGTTTAAAATTATAATGATCAAAGGATAGTTTAGTCTCCTCCCATATATCACTCATGAATTAAATATTTTTTTTTTACTATATATAGTTTATTTTAATTTTTCACTTGTATGTTTTTTTAATAACTTTCTCAATGTACATATGATCAACCACATTTACAAGAATGGTAAAATTATAAGAGCATAATGTGAATTTATACGTGATTCAAACTCACAACAATATTATTGAAAGTAAATACAATTGAAATGAATGTCAACTACTCTTATGCAAAGGAAGGATTATGCAAACGGATGATATACATGATTCATATATAATTTGTTTAATACCATTCAAACAAATGCCTTAGTACCATGAACACAATTTTAATAGAAACATATTTTACTCCTTTCATCTCAAAATGATTATGTTATCTCAAATTTAAAAGATATATTAACTAAATTTTTATAATAATATTATTGATATTTGTTTAAGAGAAAAATGTATATCAGTTGACTGATATAACTTTATATCAGTTGCAACCTAAACCTACCAATGAGAGTATGACAC
>JAYMSZ010002892.1:0-11316 GCA_036897665.1 Pelargonium citronellum
TGGCGGCGCGTGCTGGAGAGACGGCGGTGGTGGGCGGAGAGAGTCTTGGCGCATCCGAGGAGGAGGAGACCCACCAGCTTGTTGGAGTTGCGCATTCTAAGGAGACGATTCAGGCATGGCTGACCCTAGCCTTCCTAGGCTCAGGCTCGACCCACCAGTTCAAAATAACAGACCCAATTCAATATGGGTCACTTTACGGGTCGACTTGGCCCGTATAAAAAACCCGGTTAAGTCCGAGTTGCACTACTTCTTCTTCAGCAACATCGCCATTGTTTTTCATAGAAGCTCAGGCTCTCTTCACTGTTTCTCTGAACCAGCCACTGCTTCATTATCGAACAGAGCCTCCGTAACCAGAATCGTCAAGCCTTCTGATTTTCGAAGTTCCAGGACGCCATGAATGCTTCCATAATCGGTGAGTTCTCTCTCTCTCTCTCTCTCTCTCTCTCTCTCTTCGAATTATCTAATAGTATCGTGTACGAATTTGTGTTTGTTTTTGAAGATCCCTTGCAAGGTGATTTTCCAGAAGTGATAGAAGAGTATCTGGAACATGGGCTCATGAAATGTATCGCCTTTAATCGTCGTGGAACCCTTCTAGCCGGTAAATTCTTGTTCCGATATGCTTTCACTAGAATGCAGCGATTGTGGGTATCTTGTTAAAGCTGCGATTTTTACTTGGTGCCCTAGAAGCATTGTTTGTTTCCTCTGGAAACTACTTTCTGTGGAGCTTTTTTGTTTACTTGTTTAACGAATTTGAATTTGGAGAGCCACTATTTCTTCTTTCTATGCATTGTTCTCTGTTGGAATGAAAATACATAACCATCTCAAGTAACAGCATTGCGGCTTTGGTTTTGGGTGGCTCTGGTGTAATTTTGAGGATTTATGGGTTAAGTAGTTGAATATGAGTTTATAGAATGTTAATTCTTGGTAGTCTAATGCTTCTTGTTCTTTGTTATTCTGCTCGGTGTGGTTAGTTCTGTGGTCCTCTGATGAGGCTACCCCCTCATTGTGTCCTAACAGTAATGAGTTGTGACTGATTTTGTTTATGCTTGGCTTGACAATTATCTTTGATAGCACATCACATTGTTACCATAATTTGCTAGGCACCCCCTATGAGCTTTGTTCTGGTTCCGCCCACTTTGAAAAGTGGTTCCTATGCGAACTGGAAAGGTAAAATGATCAATACCATGTCAGAGCAATAAAACAGGGAACTCTTTCAATCCCCTGCACCTTTATTGCCATGAATTGCTTGTAATCCTATGAATTTGTTGGAACGTGACCTTTTTTCGTTTTGTAAATTTGGTATTGCTTTAGTAAACTTAGATTCCGAGATTATCTGATTTATACATATGCAGCACGTATATAAAGTTATAGTCATTAGTTATTACTACTTTTACAATCTTCAAGATTGTTGCACATTCATTCCATTAAGTGAACCAAAGAAGACTACTTCTATTGTGCCACTATTCCAGCAAAGTTACACTTTAATTATGTAGTATATGAAGATTCACCATCAATATATAATTAAACTTTGTATTACATTTATAAACTCCAAGAATGTTCCACAATCTTGTCACTAAGCAACCAAAGGCTACTTCTATCATACCTTGTTCCTAGTCAAGTTCCGATGTACATTTTGTTCCTGTTTCATGAACCAAGTCAAGGTGCTTTCCTGGTAACTCTGATGCAGCAAAAGCTTGCTCAGACGAGAGAGTTCATGCATTGTGACTGCGTAGTAGATGTTACATTTGAGCTATGATATTATACTTTTGGTTAATAGCTTTTATTTTGTTTTATTGATGATATCATAATACTTTAAACTTGGTGTTAGCATGATTTTGGTGTGTATTTCTTAGATAACGATTGGGTCTTCTTCCTCTGAGTGAATATTTTCTGCCTTACTCTGCATTAAGATTTATTTCTTACAATCTTTGTGTATCATTGTTGATTCGATTTTCTTTCCCAGCTGGGTGCGCTGATGGAAGTCTTGTCATCTGGGATTTTGAGACCAGGGGTATCGCTAAGGAGCTCGTGGATAAAGATGGTGGTGCTCCCATAACAAGTGTCTGTTGGTCAAAGTATGGTCACCGTATTCTTGTGTCTACTGCAGACAAATCATTGACTCTTTGGGACGTCGCCAATGGCGAGAAGATATCACGCATAACGCTGGAGCAAACACCACTACAAGCTCGTCTACATCCTGGTTCCTCCACTCCATCTATCTGTCTTGCCTGTCCCCTTTCTTCTCCACCCATGATTGTTGACTTAAATACTGGAAGCACAACTGTTCTACCGGTCTTGGGTCCTGATACGAACACTGGACTCGTTCCTTCATCACGCAACAAATCGACAGATAGTCCTCTCTTCACTCCAACTGCTGCCTGCTTTAACAAGTATGGGGATCTTGTTTATATGGGGAACTCCAAAGGGGAAATACTTATAACAGACCACAAAAGTCTTCAAGTGCGTGCTGTGGCCACTATTCCTGGGGCTGGGATCAAGAACATAGTATTCAGCAGGAATGGACAGTATCTACTTACTAATTCAAATGATCGAACAATCAGGATCTATGAAAACCTTCTTCCTTTAAAAGATGGACTTAAAGCCCTTGATGAGCTACACAAGACGGTTGACGAGTTAGATAGTGTAGAGAAGTTGAAGGCTGTTGGGTCAAAATGCTTAGCACTGTTTCGTGAATTTCAAGATTCCATCACCAAGATGCATTGGAAAGCACCATGTTTCAGTGGTGATGGTGAGTGGGTAGTTGGAGGTTCTGCTAGCAAAGGAGAGCACAAGATCTACATTTGGGATAGGGCAGGGCATCTTGTGAAAATCCTTGAAGGTCCAAAAGAAGCCTTGATGGATTTAGCATGGCATCCTGTTCATCCCATTGTAGTTTCTGTTTCCTTAGCGGGCCTTGTTTATATATGGGCTAAAGATTATACTGAAAACTGGAGTGCATTTGCCCCCGACTTCAAAGAACTTGAGGAAAATGAGGAATATGTAGAACGAGAAGACGAGTTTGATTTGGTGCCTGAAACTGAAAAGGTGAAAGGGAATTCACATATCATAGCAATAGCAGTTATACTCTTCATTTCTGTATTTCTAATATATTTACGTCTACTTGCAGGTAAGAGAAACTGTTAATGAAGATGAAGAAGTCGATATAGTGACGGTGGAGAAGGATTCAGCTTTCAGTGATTCAGATATGTCACAAGAAGAACTAAGCTTCTTGCCAGCTATTCCATGTCCGGATATTCCTGAGCAGCAAGACAAGTGTGTCAAGAGTTCTTCCAAGCTGGTAGACAGTAATCATTCTGGATCCCCGCTTTCCGAAGAGACTGGACAGAATGGACAAGCAACAAACCATGCATCTAATCCACTTGAAGGTAACATCCTTATGTCCGAGAGAGTTTAGTACCTTGAGTTAATATATACATAAAATTGGTAAGTTGAGAATAATTATGACTTCGATATTTAAAAAAAAAAAACACGGTCAAAATTCCTACATTTGCTATAAAACCCTCAGTAACCAACTGATCTTTGGCACGCAAATATAGCTGCTTGAGCAAGTAATAATAAAGTTGAGATGTTCATCCTTTTGTTCTCAGGAACCATGATCATACTGGGATTTTTAAGGTGTAGATTTGGAAACATTTGACTCTTGGGCACGTACTTATGACGGAATGTCTACTCATGAATTGTCTGGTCAATCCTTCATACGTGTGTGTATATTTCTATGTTGAGATTTTCATCCCTATTGTTCTCAGGAACCATGATCATACTAAGATTTTTAAGATGTAGATTTGGAAATATTTGATTCATGGGCACCTGCTTATGAAGGAATGTCAACTCTTGAATTGATTTAGGATGGTTTAACTCGCATTTCGAAGTTGATCAATTCTGTGTTTGTTACCTGAGTTCTATTGAATGCTCAACTTAGCTTACCTGTGTATTGGAAGTCCGACCATGTTTAAATTAAACTCATGGGCCTGCCAGGTCTTGTCTAAACCAGATCACACCTATAGCATCGTCCTTTTAATAGTTGATGTCTTTGGTTGTAGAGATAATGATTAAGTTAAGATTATAAATGAATTGGTGTTCACTGTTCAGCTGAGTGAGTGTTTATTCCTACTAATCATTCATTAACCTCTTTTCGTTTCGATGAAATAAAATTTGATGCACTGCTTTACATTGAAATAGAGAAGTATGGAGAATTTCCAGCAAAAGGAGTCAATTTTTGTTGTTGTGAGTAATCAGCTAGATTAATTTTTGTCATGAAAAAATTAAAGCAATCTAACTTGTATGGTAAGGTGAGAAACACATTGATTCTGATTATTCTGAGTTAAGATGACAATACATAGATGTTTCCAGAAAAGAGTAATGACCTGGAGTCATTTTATACTTTTCTTGATAGCATTTGTAGAAATATTCATTTCTAAGCAAATTGTGGAAAGTGTCATTGCTACATGCTTATTTAAACATAGAAATATGTTTTCCTAAATCCTCAAATTAATATAAGCTTGATATGAAATAAATCCATTTCAGACGTGGAAAACCAAATTGGATATCACTTGGTGTTTTAATCCCCTTGAACTAGTAACTTAGTGCTGAATGTTTTCTATTGCTTGCTTTTTTGAAAGCTTCTTGATTTTTATGCAGCTATGGATTGTTCTGTTGCGGAGGATGCAGAAGGAACTCGCGCGAAAAGGAAACGGAGGCCTTCAGAGAAGGGGTTAGAGCTGCAGGCGGAGAAGGTTAGGAAACCCTTCAAACCTTCTGGTAGATTGTCAAAAGTTAAAAGCAAATCTATGATTGATCAGGGTACTAGCAATGTTGAATTTGGGGATGATATTTCTGATGGCTACCGTTAGGATTCAATTTCTGATACATTTACATTTGTTTCCAGTCGGAGGATTTTAAACAATTACTGTCTTCTTCTTCTTCTTCTTCTACAACTACATGAATGGAGTGTATATAGATTCAGCCCAAAATTAACTTCTCATCCCTATTTCAAATTCAAATTTATTTAGGCGTTGACAAGATTTCCAAGGGAATCGAAACTTGATTAAATCCAATTATGACCTTGTTAATTGGACTTCTACTTAGCAGAATCTCTTCAAGTTTCAATCAATACCAATGCTCTAGGCTAAGTTTCGACACTGTTCACAAGAGGTTCGAACTAGCACTGTTATACCATTTTTAACAAATGCTCCTATATGCATATGTTGGCAGGGATGGTCCTAACTTTCTGAGCAAAAATTTATTATTTTTTATGTTTAAATCAGTCATCCCATCCCCATCCGTGAAGTTTCTGATGCTGCTAACTTGGCCATAAATATGACTTGTGTGTGTTGAAAAGAGAATGAATTTGTTATCAAATTTTGTTCTTGTTTTAATTAAAATATTCGAACATATCTAAATTTAGTGCATCTGCTGTATCTATTAAATACTGGCTTCTAAATTAAGTGGAAACGGAAAGGGAAATCTATAGAATGGGTTAGTTTTAGAAAAATCATATCTGATGGACAATCAATATTGGTTTCGCGAGAACCCAAGACCTCAGCCAAACCTAGAGGAATGTGAGAATCATGAAATCCTCTAGATCTGCCATTGGCATCTTACTATATCTTAGTCTCGGCAGAGCAGAGCTGAGCGAGCACATTTGCCTGCCGTGTAGCATAATAGAGCAACTATTTCTATACTAAAATGGACCCTCGTGAAAATCAGTCTTTTTTTTTTTTGGAGCGATGGATATCTGTTTGTGCATCATGTTTCTTTGTTTTGTGCAGGATGGTTGCATTTGATGATGGAATATATAGCCCTAACAGTAGCAGTAGCAATAGCAGTATGGGAGCTGAGAATGACAGTTTTTGTAGGATCTGAGGATTTGGTCCAAAGCAAGTCTCTACATATTTAAATGCAACAACTCACAACACAAGTCAGTTACTGTTGTTACAATATATGATCAGTTTGAGTTTTGTATGAAACATATTTGTATACTATTTGATGTGTGTTAGTTACCTCTGTAAAATCTACACTTCATCCGGTCCATTATTCCTTCACTTTTTATGTTTCAATTTCTAGGGATTTGTTCTAATGTTAATTGATTTAATTTGTAGATTGTTGACATCTTGCAAGAGTGATGATAATTGAGATCTTTATCATCTCCCCATATCCGAGATTGCGGATAATATTAATTTTTCTAATTTCTATGTATTATTTAAATTGATGACTTTGAGTTCCGTTTAAGTTTAAATGAAATTGTCTACAATACATCGGTCGGACTTTCATTTTATTCAAAATAAATACTCTATTTGTCCCAAAATGAATGATCATTTTTTAAATAAGAAAAAATGATTGCAAAATGAGTGTAAGTGTTCTCTTTTTTATTATAGAAAGTTTGTTATGTATGAAATATAAACTCATAATCAATTCAACACAATCTGTATAGAATGAAACAAAGCTGTATGTTATATATGGTAAGTGTCTTAAAACAATATTGTACATGACAGATCCTTGTGTGTGTGTGTGTGTGTGTGTTTGACACAATATATGTTATTGTTATTGATTTGATATGATTTGATTGTCTGGTGTGCTACTTATTGGCATTGCTATAGAGGAACTAGTTTTTGGTTTCTCCTGAGCCAATGGTGTATGCAATATAAGCCCCAAGAGCTACAATCACCACACCTGCAACACCTGCATTTATAAGTAACTGCTTGCTATCTTCATCTTCCTTGATCCTCTTAGCAAGCTTACCCAAAACCTCCTTCGCGGAGGCACCCATATCGCGCCCTTCCTTCGATCTCTTGGCACCAGAACTCTCAGCCTTCTCTTGGTATCCACCACTTGCATATCCTCCAGGACCTTCAGTACTTTTCTCCACTTTCTTCTCAGAAGGATCTTGAATTCCACTCTTTCCCATTTCTGGTTCCTTACTTTTCTTTTCAGGAGTCTTCTCTTCTTCCTTGGGCTTTTGTTCAACACTCCTATGTGTCCTCTTTGAAGTAGGTTTTGGAGGACTTTGATCTTTAACCTCTTGAGGCTTTATCTGAGGACTCTTGGGTTCTGTAGTGTTTTTGTCTTTTGAAGTAGGTTTTGGTGGACTTTGATCTTCAACTTCTTGAGGCTTTATCTGAGGACTCTTGGGTTCCACATTCTTCTTGTCTGTTGAAGTTGGTTTTTGAGGTGATTCTTGTTTACCCTTTTGAGATTTTGGCTCAAAAGTAGCTTTCTTGGAGCTTGGAGATCCAGCTGCAGGCTTGTCCTCTTTTGGTTTTTCAATGGAAGGAGCTGATGAAGTAGCTTTTGGAGGCATAGCTTCTTCCATTTTCTTAGGCTCAGCAGGAGCTGGAGATGGAGGACTTGCAGTTGCAGCTTCTTTTGTTGCTTTCTTATTAGCTTCTGGGTCTTGAGAAGCAACTTGTGTTATGACCTTCTTTGGCATTGTGATGATGAGAATGTTTTTCTCAAATTTGCCTTTAATCTGAGACACAATGCAGCTGTCTGGTATGCTGAATTCTTTCTCGAAACGGCTCCATTTATAGTTCCCCAGAGGTCGCTCTCCGCGAGCTTTGATCTTTTTCGCGGAATCGTCATATGTAACCTTCAATTGCTCCCTTGCAAAACCTGCAAAAAGATTTAACTTTAATCTGATATGGCAAGTCCTATAGTGAAAACATCATACAATGCAATACACAAATAGTACTAGATTGAACATACCAGGAAGATACACATGTAGCATGTAGGCTGTTGGTTCTTCCTTCTCATCAAACTGAGGCTCGAAGTCCTCGTAGGTGGGACGAACGAGGAATTGTGAACGAGGAACCTGTGCACCCCCTCGTGGTCTCATCGCCATTTCTGTTTTCGGGTTTGGATGATTTCACTGAATTAGGCTTGTGAGAATGGGACAATGAGCTAGTGTGTAAGTGTTGGTCACAATAGATGGTGTTTTGCTGATATATAGGTGATGGTTTTGATGATGCATATGGTGGGTTTCTTATGAATGAAACTATTCTTTTTTGGTTGCTTTTGGTTATGTATTGTGGTTGGGTTGAGGTTGAGGTTGGATAGTCCTTTGGTGATGTATGAGGTATAACTTCTTCAAAAAATAAAGAAGAGGTTCTTTGTTTGCTGTTTACTCTTTTTAAGACAAAATGGCCTCTCTAAAATGGTTGGTTTCTCAAGTCAATAAATGCAAATAGACTTTCTTGAAAGTATATGTTGTAGTAAAGAATGGATGTTCAAATAGACTTTCTTGCAAGTTTTCCCAATAAACAAACAAAGGAAAATAAGAAAATCTTTTTTTGGCTTATCTAACTTGTCATCCCATGAGGGACAAGACAAGTATTCTCGTACAACGTTTAAAACTTTTCAACATATTTTTTTTACCGGTCAGATATAGATTTGTGCGTGGAAGAAGTTTCACCGACTTAGATTATATTTGAGATTTAGATAAAATAAAATAAATGGTTTTGAAAAATGTATTTTCTTTCACGCGCGTTTTTTTTTTCTTTACAAATTTTTGTCCGAAAACATGTTGATGCTCTTTCGAGTTGACCTTTTTATACAGACACAAAAGATCCTCTCCCGACTTTTAATCTTTATTTTAGATCATGCTTTTTTTTTCCTTCTTTTTTTTTTCTCCTTTTGCTTTCTCAGAAGCATAAATATGCATGTCCAGTTACAAAGCATTCTGTTCATTCATATATTCTTTTAACAAGAAAATAACAATACTAATTCTCATATTAGCAGCTATTGGACTATTCAGCTTTTTATTTGTATCAACTGGTAGTGGTGATAGAGCTCTTGATAAAGGCCAAGAATATGTTACATACAGAGACCTTAATCAAGTACAACATTGGTGTTATTATCTACCCATGAACTTCCATTCAATCGTGGTCAGTGACGGACCCAGAAATTTCAAGATATGACCATATGGGTTGGGTCAATATTTTTTCTTTTAATGTAATTATCTTAAAATGATGAGTCAATTAAGTATAATATGTATATATTTTTAATAAAAGTAACTAAATAATTCTCCCCAAAATGTGAGATCAGCTGACCCCACAACCATTCATGTGGGTCCGCCACTGATTGTGGTTTATGCCCATATTGAATCTGCAAGAATGTTTTGATCACAGGGAGTGTGTTAAGCGGGAGAGGTAGCGTTCCTGCGAAACGTGCATCTCCCAAGCAACGGATGGACATGGTATATCGTATTCAAAATGCCTCTCTTGCAACCGACTTGGTATTCCCATGTTATATGGCCATAACAATGTGTACAATGCCACCATTTTTCCTCATAACATTAGCTTTGGAGTAACTAGGCAAGTACCTAGACACTATCTTTCACTACACATATTTGTGTCAACAAGACTAATCATGTTATATACACTACAGTTAACTGTGTTATTGAATGAATGAACTCTGCAAATCATATGGCAGTAAACAGTTCAAAAAATTACTTAAGGGATGTTAACTGAAATGGAAGTTTACCGAAAGTTATCAAACTCTAACCACCCCTGAAGCATATCATTCATAGAATTATTTTCAAGATTTTATAATAATTCAATTGAGGATATGACAAACACAATATATCAATATATCATTATGATCATCCTCTTGTTGAGTAACATTAAATATTTAAGATTAACCCACCGACCTACTAATAATAATAAGGGTTTGTCTATCCTGTGCAATACTTGCACAGGATAAGCCACCCCCTCACAGGATGCCTTGAGAGAATAATTTCTCCATTTTTTAAGGGGAGCCCACGGGCGGACAAAGAAAAATAGGGGTTGGTTTATCCTGTGCAAGTATTGCACAGGATAGATAAATCCTAATAATAATAATAATAATAAAACATTTATTTATTTAAACAAAAATCATCCACATTTTGCCTACGTGGCAAATGAAGACGAAATGAACATGCACCCAACCAACGTACTTACAAGTTAATTGATTAATTAATTAATGGATTATTTAATGATGTTCATCGAAAAAAGAAAAAAATTCATAACCACGTTGTTGATCTCTATAAGATCAGAAAACCGCCATCTCTCTCCCACCTCAACCCAAACCCAATTCCATTTCTGCTTCAAATATCCATAGCTTCCTTCGCTTCCTGTGTAAGCTGTTCCCATCAATTCACTTTTTAATGATCCGCATTGCTGTTCTGTTTACTTTACTGTTTCACTCTTTTCTTTTGGTTGTTTGGTTGCTGAGAAAAAGTGAGAAACAAAAACCAAGTTGGCTAGAATAAAGGTTTGGGGAAAAAAAAAACTTTAAAAGTTAAAGTTTCAAATCTCATGCTCCTTTTTTCATCTTCTTCGCAATGTGCTGCTGTTTGTTTTTATCTGCGCAAAAGTGTGTAACTTGGCCAAAGTAAAATCTTTAGGCAAGACTTTTTTTTAGATTTTTTTCCTAGATTTTCTTCATCTTCCTAATCGTAGAAAGGAGATTTAGTTACATTTTCTCAGCTGCCAAACGCAATGAAAATCAGATTTTTGATATTTGGTTGAGTACAGCTGAGTGTTAATTTTTTGTTTGGTGATTTTAGAGTTGAAGGTTGGTTCAGGTTCAGGTTCAGGGAGTGAAGATGGCTAGGGTTTTAGTTGGAGTGGTGGGGTTCTTGTGGTTGTGGGCGGCTATGGTGGAAGCAGATGATATTGTCAAGTACAAGGACCCGACGCAGCCGGTGGCTGTGCGAATCCAGGACCTCATGAGCCGTATGACTCTGGAGGAGAAGATTGGTCAGATGGTGCAGATTGATCGGAGCGTTGCGGATGATGAGACAATGAAGGGATACTTCATTGGTATGGAAATGAATTTGATTTTAGTTTTCTCTGTTTTCGTTTTTTAGATTGATTATATGCTTCAATTTCAAAATGTGGGCAAAATTTGATCTGGATTTGATGCTTGTACTGAATTTGCTGAGGATTTGGCAGGTAGTGTATTGAGTGGTGGTGGGAGTACACCACTTCCGCAGGCAAGTGCGGCGGATTGGGTTAATATGATAAATCAGTTTCAGAAAGCAGCTCTGTCTACTCGTTTGGGCATCCCGATGATTTACGGCATTGATGCTGTTCATGGGCACAACAATGTCTATAACGCCACGATATTTCCCCACAATGTTGGGCTTGGAGCTACCAGGCAAGTGAAGTCACTCGAATCTCTTAGGCGTATCACCTGATCATTTGCTAGACAGTGTTGGTAATGTTTCATAAGTGAAAGAAAAATGGTTAACTTGTTTGGTAACACTTCTAAGAAGCTAGAAGTGGCTTCCAACAACTTCTAAAAGCTATAGTTGTTTGC
>JAYMSZ010002893.1:0-11311 GCA_036897665.1 Pelargonium citronellum
GTTGGGTGAATTGGTCTTCTTTCTCCTGACTTTATATCTTCGCTTTTAATTACGAATTTGAGTTAATAAAACTATCTCTTTGGTTAAAAAAAATAAAATAAAAATGTGCCCGTACTATGATTATAATAATATATTCATTTGCATTGACAAAATCAAAGTAATAGAATATATTTACATTTATATTCATTAGCGTACAAACTTTATTGAGAGTTTACGGTAAAAAAAAAAAACTTTATATGTTATACATTAATATGCTGTGAAATTTTATTATTACAATGTATTCAATTATATTACAAAATAAAACAAGTAACTTGTTAGTAATATTTTTATAAGAGTTGTATAAATTATAAAATATTAACATTTGTAAATGAAAAATTCTCATTTAATTTGTACTCTAAATATTTTATTATATGGAAAATACATTTTCTAAAATTATTATTGAAATTCAAGAGACCTAATGTTGCACATAATACCCTTCCTGTGAGATGACCGCTTGTTTTCTTCTAGCAATCTAGTTATCCGGTCTCTAGTATATGACTTCTCTAAACCAAATCTCATTTAAAACCTAAGTCGTTTTCTAATACCGGTCAATACTGAGGATCGTCAAAATGTAAATATTGAACGTACATTGGCCTCCTTTTTCTTGACTTAGTAAAAGGTTGTTTGATATATCAAGAGTGATTCTTCCTTCTTGCAACTTGTATTTCGTTTCCGCGTATTGTTATTGGGCATGATCTGGAGAACCAATTAATTGAAGTGCATGATCTAGTGTTCTTATCGGTTACCGACCTCTAACAATACCTACAACTATTTGTTATGTCTCTTGTGCCTAGTTCATGTTGTGTTGTGTTGTGTTGTGTGTATTATGAGTTGTTCTGTTAATTCCTACCCAACATGTCAACTTTTGACACGCTATTGGCAAGTAGTCGATATCTCACAAGTTGTAAAAAATTCTAGGAGAATATTGAACATAGGGACTCAAGCTACAAATACAAATAATTAATGAACTAAAATTATATATCTACGCAATTAAAGAAATAAACAAGATTTTTGTGTTTTTTTTGTTGTTTTGTTGTTTTGTTGTTTTTTGTTTTTTTTACTAAAAACATGTATAAAAATTGAGTAAACATTTCTTGAATCACTTTGTTGCAGCGCATATGTAATGCTTCAATAAATTGAGTAAACAGTAGAATACTCGGGCATATATCAAAGAAGGAAAAGTTAACTAAAATAATTCAAAATAGGCACAAAACAAAATAGTATTAACGAAAATCACAAATAAGATTTGACGTCTCGTTCAAATTCGAAATACAACGAGGCCTAAGACCCTGTAGCTAATTTGTGATTGATAAATATACCGAATCTATCCATATAGATAAAATCACTTTTGCACTTAATATCTGCGAAATATATTAATCATATAAAATATTTGATTATACTATTATTATTTTATTTTAATGAAATTACTAAAAGAAGTTTAAATCTTGAGAAGGAAAAACAATAAATTGAGGACTTGAATATGTACAATGATAATGACTAGAAGCACCCCCATGAAATTGAATGTTGTCCCCAACTCCCAAGCTTAGGTAGTATTTGTACATGCATGTGCAGTTCAATTAGATAATTGTATTCTTGGTTAGCTCCAAGCAGTCATTGCTCACTCAAAAACCTCCATTGTCATTGATGACTCAATCATAATGAAAAATTGATTGATCTCTTCACTCTCTTCTTTGTCTCTCTCTTTCTCTTTGTCTTCTTCTACTCCTATTTTTCCAAACAATATCACGATTATTAAATTCAACACAAAAACTCAGTGGTGACTGACACTGACCCAATTCTCTCCTACACCCAACAAAGCCGAGAAGATTTATTTACTCTCTCATCGTCTTCACCACCCACCTACCTCTCTCAATTTCCATACCCATTTTCTTCAATTCTCAGCTACTTCTTCGATTTTGACTCGACACGCCTTCACGGGCTCTTCGATTTTTGCTCTGTTGCTTCTGGTGCTAGTGGTGGACTGGTGGGTGTCTTGTGCTTCCACATGTGGGGTTTTATTCTTTGCTTCCCAAACTAAGGCATGTGTCTGTGTTCGATTCTTTTTTTGTATTTTCGACCGTGATTTTAGGGTATGGGTCTGCTTCCTTTGCCTTCTTCATCGTCATCATCATAAGTACGGAATCGAGCTCGTCTTGGTGTGGGTTTGTACTTTGGTAGTGTTGTTGTTTTCCATTTTTGTGGGTTTGACTTGTTGGAGCTCTCGTACCCAATTGTTGGTTTTTGAGGGAGACAAATGGGATCTGGAAATGGGTTTTACTCAGCTAAAGAGTTCAATTTGGATGCCAAGTGGGTGATTGATCCGAAGCAGCTTTTTGTTGGTCCCAGGATTGGGGAGGGAGCTCATGCCAAGGTCTATGAGGGGAAGTAAGTCAACTCTCAACTGGGTTCTCTTAATTCTGTCCAATTTTGTATCTTGAAGCTTCAAATTGTCCAACTCTAAAATGACTGATTGGTTCTGCCAACTTGGTTCTCTTAATTTGGGGTTTTTCTCCTCAGATTTGTTGACTCATTGGTTTTTCCATATGATTTGTCTTTTCAGAACCTCCAATTTTTCACATGAACTCGTTTTTGAGATTAAAATAATCATAAATGCCATTTTTTCTTATTCAAGTTTTGGGATTGTGGTCTTTTCTGGTTTGAAGGAATCCTGTTGCAGTGACTGTTGTTCAACAAATCGACAATTTTTTGTGTTTTACTGTAATGAAGCTTCCTTGCCAGCTTGTTATAATGAATAAAATTCTATTCCAGATATAAGAATCAGACGGTGGCCATCAAGATTGTTCATAGAGGAGAAACCCGGGAAGAGATTGCCAAGAGAGAGTCCCGGTATGCAAGAGAAGTTGAAATGTTATCGAGAGTGCAGCACAAGAATTTAGTGAAGGTTGTTTGATATTCTTTTGCTTTAAGTATATGGATTTTGAATACCTTTTGTTGGATTGAATGTTGGGCCGTTAGGGTTGTTAGAGATTAAATTTAATGTGCAATCATTAGGTGATACACAAGCAAATACCTAATGAGGCAATTGTGTGTTTCCAGTTTATTGGGGCTTGCAAGGCACCTATCATGGTCATAGTAACTGAGCTTCTATCAGGTGGGACATTACGGAAATATCTGCTGAATATGCGACCAAGATGCTTAGATACACATGTGGCAGTAGGATTTGCTCTTGATATTGCTCGTGCCATGGAATGCTTACATTCTCATGGGATCATACACCGTGACCTAAAACCTGGTAAAATTTACATTTGTTTATCTGACTTTTGTGTTCATTGGAGTGTTGAGCATATTTGCAGTTGTGGAGTTTCTGTTTGCATGAAGCTCTCTACTGTCTATGCTCTCAACCTTCTCAACCTTGTAACTTGATGTTTTTAGAAGGGTTTACAAATTACAAGTATATTGTCGGGCAATTTCAATTTGTAACTCACATGGGAACTTTCTATTTCATTTATTGTTTTCTTAAAAGTGTAGACAAAAGTTATACTTTTCAAGTAACTGTCATTTGGACAAAGTTTTGATACCCTAATTTATAAGTATGTGGCTGCATTCCTTCTAATTTATGTCTGGAACCATACTTGGGAACTGATTTAAGATTCTAAGACACTCGTATTCTCTGTTTCTCTTTTTCATATGTTGACGGATATGTCATGGGTATGCCTTTTGTTGGTTTTTTCTAATTTCTATATTAATGTCAGGGTGTTCAAAGATTGCATTATTTATTATTTCTACTTTATTGGAAATCGGAACAATCCAGCTAACTAAATTATGCAAAATTACAAATACATTGCATAGGAACCTTTTATCTAGATTGTTAGTGATTTAATGGGTAAAAGTTCTTTTACTACAAGAAAGGAAAGTATGTGTATATTTAAGGCTACTCAAGGGGCGTTTCATTTCAAACTCATTTTGCATCATGAATTTATGTGGAGAAGCCTTGTTCAACTATCACAATTCTTATTATTATGTTCTTTTTCCATTTCCAGAAAACTTAATTTTGACTGCGGACCAGAAAACCGTTAAACTCGCAGATTTTGGTTTAGCCAGAGAGGAGTCGTTAACAGAAATGATGACTGCTGAAACAGGGACATATCGCTGGATGGCCCCAGAGGTGCTTTACTCAATTGATTGGAACTAATATTTCAATTGTTATAGTTGGCGCTAACAATCGTTTACATTGTATATGGTTACAGCTTTACAGCACGGTCACTTTGAGGCAAGGAGAAAAGAAGCACTATAATAACAAGGTAGATGCATACAGCTTTGCAATTGTTTTGTGGGATCTCATCCACAATAAGTTACCTTTTGAAGGCATGTCAAATCTGCAGGCAGCTTATGCAGCTGCTTTCAAGGTAATTATATCCAATCTGCATTGTATGTATATGTGACAAGTTTGATAATATTCATTTTTCAAGGATAGAAGCTTATGAATAATGTAGAAATGTGAAATTCAACATGTAAAGAGTATGATGATGGAGAGTGTGACTGACTACGGACCTGATGCTGCTTTTCTTATCCTACTACATGTAATTAAATGCACCGTTGTTTTAATCTGTGCAACAAAAGCAGTGTGCTTTTAAGAACACGTATTGCAAAGCTCATTGTCTTGCTAGGCTATGCTTACCTGATCAACTAACAAGCGAAACACTCGCCACTTTACTTTATAACTTTCTTTAAATATTGGAGAACTTAGATAGTTAAATTGTGATGAATCAGAATTCACTGCTGTCAGGACAAGGTCTCTGTTTGTATAGTTCGCTTATTCATCTGATAAATCAATTCCTAAGTTTCTATCTTCCCCATAATTAGATTCCATTCCAATCATATTATGTAGATCTTGGGGCTTGATTACTTGAGGTTTTACTTTTACGTTTGTGTTTCTCTCAGAATGTGAGGCCCGGTACTGAAAACCTTCCAGAGGATCTGGCTTTGATTGTGACATCCTGTTGGCAAGAAGACCCCAATACCCGACCCAGCTTCAGCGAGATCATACAGATGCTTCTGCGCTACCTCTCCTCCATTTCGCCACCAGAGACTGCAATACCTCCTCGGATGTTTGCTTCCAAAAATGCAGTATTAGCGCCAGAGTCTCCGGGGACAAGTGCTCTAATGGGGGCAAGTGATGAGTCGGGGGAGACCCCAAAAATGAAGACGGAAAACAAGACGAGCAGTTTGTTCTGTTGCTGGTAAAGTTGCCCAAACTTGAAGCTAAATAAACATGGGTGAAAGTGAAAGAGTAGGAATATACATTTTGTGATAGAAGAAAATGTAGATTTGGTCAGAGTATATAATAAGAATGTCACCCTCATTAACATTAGTTTGTTGAAACTGAAAAAAAGAAGAAGAGAGACATAAAATAGAGGTTTGGAGTAGAGGTTGCTGTGATGTGATGTAGTAGTAACTATCTCTATGTTTCATTGTACAACAAACAATTGAGGTCCATCCAAAGGCCTTTTACTCCTGCCTTACAGTTTGCAATATGTTGGAGTCAATAACAAATACTATATGGCTGCTTATTTGCTTCTTCTTCTTCTTCTTCTTCTTCTTCTTCTTCTTCATGCAAATTGGTTTTGGGGTTATAATAGTAATTCTGCTTTGTCAAAACAATGGCCCAAACTTGCTTGGCCCATTGAGTTCCAAAATGTTGTAAAAAACTAGTTGAAACTAAAAAGATACGCCGTTGCCGGGGATCGAACCCGGGTCACCCGCGTGACAGGCGGGAATACTTACCACTATACTACAACGACCTTGACGACAGTTTCTACATTTTGTTATAATTAAACATCTAAAGTTTGATTTTCTGATATATGAAACAATAAATAAACATTTGATGATGTCACCGTCTTAGGATTCTTGTGGCAGGGCTTAGGAGGTCATCCAAAGACCAAGTCTATGAGGTGGTCTTGGGGTGCCCCATGCCCAACTTTCATTCATTCTTACCGACACGTGTATTATTGGGATTTGGGAGGTTGACAATATTTCTCGTAGAAAAGTTTTGGAAAATTGGGCATGTCGTGTCTCGAGCAATAAGAAGTGTGATTTCTCAAAGTTTAAGTTGAGTTGTATTCGACGCAGTCTTAAAGACTTTAAAAAAGTGCATATGAGGTTGCATGTTCCCACATGCTAGCTTGAAAGGCTTCCACGTGACACAATATAATTGGTCATCGACATAGCAAGCTTAGGCTCAACTATGGTGAGTTGGGCTTTACATGGCGGGTTGACTCACAAGTGAACTCATAACGCTCACCCACTTGAATTGGTGATGTGACAAAGAGTGTCATGTGTCACACATTGAGCGGATGATGTGATTGAGTAATGTTGATGTGGCAACTAAGAGCGGATGATGTGATTGAGTAATGTTGATGGAGGAAATCAATGTTGGTCATGTAGTAAAAGGTGTCACGTGGAATGTTGATGTGACAACTCGACTATGTGGATCGTGTGCATGTGGCCGCACATGAGACACAAGAGGAGTTTGGTTTATGTTATTTTTGTGTATTTTTTGGTCCAGCCTTGATATGCTTGCTCCTTTTTGAATTATTTCTCTTTAAATTAAAATATCCGACTTGAAGAACAAGTAGGGCATTTAGGAAAAACATAAATTATTTGTATTGTTGATTCCTCTACAAGATTTAGGTCATACTTTTTGCTCCAAGCAAATTCAGCTCTTTTTTGAATACATGCCCGTGCTACATGATTCAAAGTATATTTATGAAATTATAAGTATTATCAACAAAAGTAATAATTATTATTAAATTAATTTTAAAAAGTAGATGACATAATAGTTTGAAATTCAATTTGAGCAATAATTAATACTTGATGTGACACATAAAATTAATAATAAAAATTAATCTTCAAGCATTTTGTCTATATCGTGGAAATACAAAATTTTCAAATTTAATCCATCTTAAATACACAAGTAAATAAATTTAAAATAAACCTCAACCAATTATGAAAGATTTTTTCCTATTTAGAACTACTAGAAGATGAATATGCATGCCTTTTTGCTAATAAATTTTAGCAAATACTATTAAACAAACTTTCCATACTTAAGTTGCTTTTAAAAAAATATATTTTTATAAATATAATTACACGTGTACTACTAAAAATGTAGACACAAATCTTACAAACACATTGGTCGGAAACAAATTGGGAAACCAACGGTAAAAAAGTCAATTGCAGAAAGAGACACATACTAGGAAGACGCAGAGGATTAGAAACATCACAACGTTCATATTGTAGCTTGGGGAGCAAGTCAGTGGCCATGTCCCCACCACTACATATTTGGCTCGATTCCCAATGTTTTTCTCGAACCACAGGTTCGGTCTCCGGTGGGTCCCACCCGCAGCCTCTGCGAGCCTATTTTCTCTCCCGAGCCTCTTTTCCCGCTCACTCCACAGAGTCCATAGTTGCTTAGTGAAGTGGAGAAGACGAGAAAATTAAATAAATCAAAATAGAAAATCTCAAAAACCCTCAAAACGAGTAGAGAACGACGAGCGTGTCTGTGTCTCCTCCTCTCTCGATGCTCCGTGTCTGTGTCTCCTCCACTGCTTATTCTCTCTGCAGCTGCTTAGATTTTCAGTTCCAGATATGGCGAGGTAGGTTTCGAACTTTCGATCGAAAACATTGGTTTTTGAAAACCTAGAAAAAAAGGTTACTGTTTTGGTGAAATTTCATGGTTTTGAGAGGTTGGATGATGGTTTCTTTTGTTTTGCTTTTCTGGGTTTTGTGCCGGGAGACGAACCCATGTCTTGGTTAAGAGATATGATCATTTTCTCTGAATTTCGCTTGGAGGGTTCGAGGTAAAATTGTTGGAAGGTTGAGTTTGGTGGAAAAGGATTAGGCTTTTTCTTGTTCTGGGTAGGTGGGTTGGAGGGGAATGTAGTGATTATGAAGCTACAAGAACAGAGATTTAACTCAGTATTTACCATTCCAGAGTATATTTTTGGGTTTGGTAGCTAATAAAGGGGTAAAGCTTGAACCTTTGGTAACTGATGATATGCATTTATGGTTCCCTTTGCAAATGTAGCAACGTGGAGTATGGTTCTGGAGCTAATTGCTACACAGTGTTTAGGATCTGTGGATTGATTCTGGAATTTGATTGATCAACCACATTTGAGGTTTATTTTTAGTTTATACTTCATACCCATTGAACTAGAAATTCTCAAAGGAGATGTAGCATTTGGAAAATTTGTTGACCACAAATCCTTACTTATCCATAATGATGGGAAGTTGCTTTCACTTATTTGTTTATGTGATGTTATTGTCGATGATATAGAGGCTTGGAGTGTCATTTTCTTATGTTCATAATAATCTCTTCAATCCAATAGCTTGTTAGTCTTTTCTCTCAAGAATATGAGCCCCCCATTAATTAGCAAGAAACTATCTTTTTGTTGTTGCTGGTATGCTAGTATTAAATGGAAATAAAAGTAAATCAATTATCAAGTAGTTGTGGAAAGCAATTAATAAAGCTACCCATATAACTTATCCCTCATACTGGATTACTGCAAAAGATTTGACATTTCCTTTTTGTCGTATCAAAATGAACAGAGCTGCTAATTATTGATGTGAGTTGATCAATCATATGTTAGTTGCCTTACACTTAGCGTGTTTTAAATTTTGTCGAAATAGTATACCTTGTCATAGGAACAATAGTAGTGTGTTTGTTTTCTGTGACCATGGAAATTCCTTAGAAATCATTAGTAGCAGTCTCATTTTTTTTATGACTGCATTGCTATTTATCTTAGTTCTGCTTAATGTTCAAAATGTGTGTGCTTTTTCTTCCTTTACCAGTTTACCCTGTTTTCTTTTTGAAGCAACCCGATTTCCTTGTCTATTTCTTCTTTTGTTATTATACGTGTACATAGTTGAACTTCAACCTAACACCATATCAATGATGCAGGAGTTGGCTTATTGACAGTAGAGGTATAGCTAACAAGGTTAAAAATGCTAGCCTACCTTCTGCATGTCAAATAAAAGATAGTGGGGCAAATCGTGAATGTCCAAATTGCAAATACCTCATTGATAACAGTGATGTAAGCTTAAGATTTGTATTCTTATTCGTATTGTATTATTTCCTTATTTGCTTTTTATTTTATATATTTCTACGTCAAGACATTCTCAAGGTGGGAAACCTGGAATTATCATTCTAAACCTGCCAATACACATAATGGGAAACTGTCTTAATTTACTATTTATACGTTGCTGCATTTTCAATGGGCTGTTTGCCTGTTTCAAGCCCTCATGCACACCTGTGGCGTAGTATTGATCTGTTCATCTTAGATTTTAGTATTGCATTTTCTGTTTTACTCATAATAATTATGTAAATCTGATCTGTAGGTTTCGCAAGAATGGCCTGGACTGCCAGCTGGTGTAAAGTTTGAGCCAACTGATGCTGATCTCGTCGAACATTTGGCAGCAAAATGTGGTGTGGGAAACTCAAAGCCACACCTCTTTCTTGATGAGTTCATCCCAACGCTTGAGTGGGACAAAGGAATTTGCTATACACATCCAGAAAATCTTCCCGGTATGTAATCCATGTGTTGATATCTGTTAAAACAAGAAAGTAGATTTTCATCTGGATACTAATGCAGTCCCTTATGATCAGTGCATGTGTGGTTGACCACGATGAGTGAATTCAACCTACTGTTGAGCTCATTGTGTAAATTCTAGTGTGATACTTATTCATTAAGAAGGATTTAGTCATCCAATTCCTAGTTCATTAAATAGTGTCACGTGGATGCTTCTAGTTGTCTATTTTGCTTCATTTATTTTTTGTGTGATACTAGTCTACTCTTTACCTGTAGTCATTTTCTTTATTTATAACATCTTAGTCATTTCAATTCAAGCTTATATATATGTGTCAGGTGCTAAGAAAGATGGAAGCAGCATCCATTTTTTTCATAGAACCGTGAATGCATATGCTACTGGTCAACGGAAGCGCCGCAAGATCTACAGTGAAGATGGTTTGACAACGGATCGAGTCCGCTGGCACAAGACAGGTAAGACCAAGCCTGTGATATCAAATGGAACTCAGAGGGGCTGCAAAAAGATTCTGGTTTTGTATACAAGTTCAAAGAAAGGGTTCAAGTCAGATAAGGCCAATTGGGTTATGCATCAATACCATCTCGGGGTTGAAGAAGATGAGCAGGATGGAGACTTTGTGGTTTCCAAGATATTTTATCAGCAGCCAAAGCAAACTGAACCGAAGGATGATAGTCTAATTGTTGAAGATTCTGATATCATGACACTTCGGACTAGTCCGATGACCCCCATAATTCCAAACCCACCTCGACGTGGAGAAACTGCTTTGTATGAAGATGCTTATGAGGATAGTGATATCCATACATCCGCTAAGGTAAGTACCCATCCACAGCTGTTTTTTAAGATTGCGAAAAAGCACTTGACGAACAGTTTAATTTGTTTACGTGGTCTAGGAAGGAGAGGCTTATGCAGAGGCACATAGTGGCCCTTTCCCACCCATTGTTCATTTAGATAGTAACGAGAAATGTACAGAATGGCTGGCAGGCATATCCCAGGCTGCTGATATCCCCGATCCAGATGGCATGGAAGATAACTTGCTATGCAAAGAGCTTTTCAATTGCGGCGCCCCTGACAGTGATTTGGCCCAAAATTCTAACTTTTTCACGGGCATTACTCGTGATGCAATAGGAAGCAGCAACATACCCTGTGGAATCGAAGATCTGGCGAATTTAGATTTTGATACTCCGCCTGATTTTCAGCTTGCAGTAAGCTTACCCTACCCCCAATCTATCAAATCAATGTGCTTGATATCATATATTTTTATATTTGGTGTACAAATTGACATACGTTGTTGTGCAGGACTTACAGTTTTTGTCGCAAGATAGCGTATTTGATTGGATTGACCATATATGAAGAAACACGAAATAGGATGACGGGAGCTGGAGCTCCCAAGAATGGCAATGATTGCCGATTTTGTATAGTCATGTGGGCTGATCCATGCTCACCTTTTGTTTTCTCAGGCATGTATTGTGTTTGTAGTGTAAGGTAACTGGAAAAGAGCCAGACTATTTCAGTTGCTTTACTGGTTATGTATTCATGTGTTGTAAGCATTGGGTTCTAAACATAAATCACTAACACTTTTAATCGTATAAAAGTAAAAATGATTGTGTGTATATAATGTGATGTTGGGTTCTAAACATAAATCACTCCCATTTAATCAGAGCTGGCAATTTGGGTCATAACACGCGGCACGACACGAACACGCACGAAATAA
>JAYMSZ010002894.1:0-11310 GCA_036897665.1 Pelargonium citronellum
AACAACCTACATCCCATATGACCCCAATCTCCTTTAAGTTTATCCTACGTGGCATCTCCTTTAAGGAGCAAGCAGAGAAAACAAACATGCCCTTAGTAATTATTCTGGACCCGTTTTGGCAGCCCTAAATACCTACAGTTCTATTGCAATAGACGTGCTAGCTGCTTCATTTATTAGGTACGGATATAACAAGAATGTAACATTTTTGGATAAAATCTTTTGCGGTAGACACTCAAAGCCACACTGATGATGGTTACAAATGGGCGGTGCAGATTTTTTTGTGATGCTTTAGCTATTCTTAAAAAAAAAAAAAATCACATTTCATGGAAGTCTTTCAACAAAAATTCAATTTCTTAACAATATTGCTATAGCTACGGGTCGTTTTCATGTGGCCCAGTTATGAATCGATATGGCCCGTGGGCCCAAAGCCCCAATCGTCATCTAACTTATAGCTGGGCCGGACATGGGCTGGACCTGGCTCGTGTACATAATGTGCACACGTATGACACCCACAGACAAGGCGCCATACAGTTCAAGCAGAAAACCCAATCCTTTTTGCTGTTATCTTCCTTCCTTCTTCTCTCCACTCTCATCTTCTTCTTCTTCTGCGTTGCATTTTCAGAGACTGAGTTCCAAAGTTTCGCTCATGTGACCGAAATATCCCTCTTCTCTCTCCAAAATTTCCATCTCCATGTCTCGTCTTCTTCAATGTCCGTGCTCCTCTGAGCTCCGTGTCAGGCCCATGGATGTCCACAAAGCTCCTTGCAGACTCCCCCATCTCCTCCGTCCGCGCCTCCTCTTCCCCGCCTCCCCGACCTTCCTCTCTCCGTAAGTACTTTACATTTATTTTCTCTCCACTTTCTTCTCTGCTAATTTCAATTGAATTGTCGCGGAGTTTCGTTTTCCTGCCGAAATCCATGGCATAATCTGCACTGCTTTTAGTTCCTCTTCGTTGCACAAACTGAGCATCATACATTTCATATGCAAATTGTTATCCAAGGCCAGCATGTTGTTGTTGGCTATTGCATATGTTAATAGAGACAATGTCTCCAGTGGACTGCACTCTGGAATGGTTACATGATGCTAGGTCAAGTGAAGCTTTATATTGTCATTTTGCCTTGCCTTGAAAGTGATTGCTCAAACTGAAACTATTCAACTCAAACATTGGAACTAGTTTTGCTGTTTATGTTCGTATCGTTGGTAGATATTTAACTTTGACGGCTGAGTTCTCTTTCTTCTTTTGTATCCATGCGTTCACTACTTGATCAGGTATATATGCTGGCACATTCCTCGGCAGAATGCTTTCAGATTCACTCTATGTGCAGGGAATCATAAACCTGTTTCTTCCAGAAGATCTCCCGTTATGTCTACTAGGAAAGGTAATTGGACACACTCAACTGATCATGTGAACTTGTTGGCAGTAAGATTTTGAACAATTTTGTGAATTTTGGATGTATCGCTAAAATGTCGAAAAATTTAATAAACATTTTTATAGATGGATAGTAAAATATGGTGAACATAATTTAGAACATTGAGGCCAGAAGCAGAAAATTCATTTACATGAAATGGTCCAGAGATATATAATACTGAAATAATACATCTAAGATACACAATTCCTTAAATGCAGATAACATTAGTGTTGACTCATGGAGCTTTTGAATTTGTTTCCTTGATGCAAAGAGAAAAAACTCTATTCCATATTTCTCTAGAATATATTACTTTTCAATTTTGTTTCAGCCTTTGAGGAAGTACATTACTTTATTGGGGCTGATTCTTCTAGTACATTCTGATTTCTCAGGAAATTCTGTTGCTCCTTCTGAAGGGTTATGTGAGGTAGTTTGGACTGTTGAAGCTGATTTAGCTGATGGTCAACTTTTGTTCATAGCTGGGGAACCAGCTGTCCTTGGTTGCTGGAAACCAGAGATGGCTATACAAATGGCTCCTACTGAACATTCTAAATTATGGAAGGCTGCGATCAAGGTATTCCTAGCCATGATAACTAAAAAGAGTTTATATAGATTGTTCTTGACAAGTGAAAGCAAACAAGTAAAACATATGCATCATAGGGCTGCGCCTTTGTTTTTTATCCTTGCTACTTTCTTTGAAATGGTTAAATTTACCTTGGCACATATAAGGTTAAGATCATCGAAATGACTGGTTTTTATTAATAAAAGTCTTGCATATTCTATTCCACAAATAATTAGCAAATGTATTCCCGGGCAATTTCTTCTTTTAAAGAGAAATAGAATGCAGGTTCTCTTCCTCCCGCTAGGCTTAAGCAGGTAAGAGTACATTCTTGCTTATAATATACACAACTTAATGTTCCTTGATCACCTTTCTGCATTTGGCAGGTAGCATGTGGGATAAATTGCAAGTACAATTATTTCATTAAAGAAGGAACTTGGTCATCCAGCGACGTTTGGAGATCTGGACCTTCATATTCTTTATCAGTGCCTAAAGCTTCCAAACAAGATAAAAAAATTGTGGTGAGAGATTCATGGATGATGTTTAATATGGATAGATCCCCACCCCATATTTTGGGGTCATGGAAGGAGGACTCATTCTTTCCTACACAACCTCCGACCCCAGCACCAGGCGGAGGTAATATTTCCATTTTGGCACTTCTGCTGGTACAGCTTCTTCCCATATAATGTTTCTGAACACTCAAATGCTTCCAGTGTTTTGGCAGATGGAGATGAGCTTGCGAAGCTTGTCTCAAATGGCCTTAAGATGAAGAACAAAACCTCTAAAAATGAAGATACAGATCAAACTGCACCTAAAGTTGACATCACGAGTTTCCTAGACTCAAAATTCTTCCCAAGTGACCATGTGATAAAGGAAAAATACTTGGACAATGAAGACACGAATAATGCTACACATAGGGCCTCAAGTTCTGATGTAATTCTCTCCGAAAGAGACCAGCCCATTGAGGAACCATGGTTTGCTCCATATCGTCTTGTCACTGTGTGTAGCAATAGGATAGAGTCTGACATGTCAAAAGTTAGTGGCAATGAGGTGCAGTATGATTTGCATAATAATCATCATTACCAAGGAACAAAGAAACAACCTGAAGAAGGCAATAATCCAAGTCTGAAACATGATTCTGTTTCTACCATTATACTCGTTAATTCTTCAATGCATAGCATGCAAAGGATTGCTATATTGGAAGATGAGAATTTGGTTGAGCTATTGCTGGAACCAGTTAATAGTGATGTGCAGTCTGATAACGTGTATCTGGGAGTTGTCACAAAACTGGTCCCGAAACTGAATGGTGCATTTGTAAACATTGGGGTTACTAAGCTTGGTCTTATGCAAATCACTCCAAATAGGGAGCCATTCATCTTCCCTCCATCTTGTACGATGAAAAATAAAAAAAGTTTGAATGGTTCTGTTATTGGGCTCCTGAACGAGCATTTAACTCTCCCGGAGAATGAAGTGACATTAGAGGATGATGTTGAAGTCATTGAAGATCACCCAGAAGTTGACTCTCAGGAGTATCCAATACAGATGGTTGATGCAGACTATGAAGAGCTTGAAGTTGAGAACGATTTTGATGTTCTAGAAGATCTAAAGGAAAGTGTGAATGCTGATATAATTGGTTATGCTGATAAGGAAGCAGATTTTGAGGACGGCTTGGATGGAATAGAGCACCATTTAGAAGATGAATCTGTCAAAGATCCTATTGTAACAGAACATTCTAAGGAATCTCTAGTTTCTTTCCTTCAAAATCCCTCAAACTTTAAGCATCTGTGTGCTAAAGAAAACAAGTGGGACCAAGTTCAAAAGGGCACCAAAATACTTGTACAAGTTGTCAAAGAGGAATTGGGTACTAAAGGCCCCACAGTAACTCCTTATCCGAGCTTAGAAAGCAGATTCTGGGTATGTTTTGCCAAAGTCTTTCCCTGCCTCTCAAGCTCGAATAGTATATTAATGTGTTTTTAAATTTAAATGTTAAACTTTACTTGTTTGTTTGTCTACTCATCTCATGACTTGCAGATATTGCATAGTCGTTGTGATATAATTGCAGTGTCAAAGAAAATTATTGGTCCTGAGCGTACCCGCTTGAAAAGCCTGGCAAAGTCTCTGCAACCTCCAGGTTTTGGTCTGACTGTTAGGAGTTTTGCTAACGGTCGCTCTAGAGAGGAATTGGAGAAGGACTTGCAAGCCTTGAGTTCAACTTGGGCGAAAATAATTCAAGAGGCAGAATCTTCAGCGCTTGCTGCAGATGTTCCAATTATTTTGCACCAGGCAATGGATCAAACACTCACAACTGTTCAGAATTATTTTAATGAGCAGGTACGCTGAATCATTGTCTATCTTATGATTAATTGATTTATTTGAGATCAAAATTTCACTTCACAATCTCTTTTCCCTGTTTGATGTTAAATTCTGACCTTTTCTAGGTTAAGAGAATGGTAGTCGACTCTCGCACGACATATCATAAGGTATGGCATCAACTAAGTATCAGAGAGGATGATGTTTATTGATCAGCGAGCACTGTATCTGTGTTATTAAGGTTGCTTTCCCTTACTTGGGAGAGTGGGAGGAAATTGAAAATTCTCCATTTTAATCAAGAATAATCAAGTTGATAAGTCATCTTTAAGACATACTGCTCTGAAATAGCTGAATGAACAATAAAATTTTCGGTGTTTTGACGTGTTGGCTAATTTGCATGTTCATTGGATTAACACTAGATAGCATGTAACAAAGGATTCTACCTAACATGTATGATAATCTCTTAATTTGTATAAAACACGTATCTGCTTCAAATATGTGTACTCAAGGGAGCTGGCAAGATGGTTCTATGCTAATATCATATGCTTGTATCTCTGTTTTACTGTGCAGTTGCAAACAATGTTTTGTGACTCACATGTCATTTGGTATACTATTGATTTTGACTCTGTTCATTCATTTTAAGTCAATAATATGCTGATAGATTGATTCTATCTTATCTCTACTTATGAAGTATAATTACTATTTCTTTTGCTTTGTTAAATTTCAGGTTACCAACTATCTTCGGGAGATAGCTCCTGATCTTTGTGATAGAGTTGAATTGCACGAAAAAAGGATACCAATTTTTGATCAATTTAACATTGAAGAAGAGATTAATAATATTCTCTGTAAAAGGTGGGGATTAGTTTGAATTGAGCATATGCTATTTGTGGCATGTAGGTAGATATCATGAGCAGTGGCGTGGTGCATTTTGAATAATGTCCATTGTGTTCAGCAGTATCTATCCCGTTGAGTTACTATTCTAATTCATTTTTTATCAACTCTAATGCAAGAGACCTATACTTGAGGCTTTAAGCATTTAATGATACTTTAGCTATGATTGTTATCACACAAATGAGTGTGAATTATGCAATGCATCTCTTTCCATAGATTGAATTATGATTCAGGGAGTCAAGTTTGGTCAATAGCTTTTTTTTATTAAATTATGTATTCCATATTTCTCTTTCCCTTTAATTTTGGAATATAATACATAGATTGCATATCAGTTGCATGTTTTTGTGAGTTCAACAATTACTTCCAATGCTATATCTTAGAATTTTTTTTTTTTTTTTTTTTATCTTGCAGGGTTCGGCTTCCCAAAGGAGGTTCTATAGTGATTGAACAAACTGAGGCTTTTGTCTCAGTTGATGTGAATGGAGGACATGGTATGCTTAGCAATGGTAATACGCAAGAGAACGCTAGTCTTGAAGTCAACCTTGCAGCTGCTAAACAAGTATGTTCGATTCTCAACTCCCATTGCTTCTTTTCAGTTTTCATGCACTCGTCATATGATTAGTTAAATTTTTTTTCATTTACGCTAAGTTGTGTTTTGCCCTCCACTCTATTTAAAGTACATTAGTTGGTACGCTTGCTTATAAAATAAAATATATATATAAAAATAAAAAATAAAAAAAGTGCATTAGTCAGTTTCTTACACCATTACGTGTCTTGATAGAATAACTGCATTTCTAATTTTGTTATACCACAACAAATTTCAACCTTTAGAAGTCAAAAGGTAAAATGTATATTATTCTTATTTCACCCTTCAGGCCTGTATAAATTATTGAGACAGACAAAACATTCTACTTTTTACAGAACCACACTTGAAATTTTCCTTCAAAATGATTCTGCACTAAAAAAATTCTCTTTAAACTCTGTTAACCATTCTGTTTAATCTATATGCCATTAGGGTTTTGCTGTTCTTCTTTAATAGATAATGAACTGTATCAGATTGCAAGGGAAATACGGCTGAGGGGTATTGGTGGCATTATAGTGGTTGATTTCATTGACATGGAAGATAAATGTAAGCTCTCTCGCTCTCTCTCTCTCTCTCTCTCTCTCTCTACACACACACACACACACATTTGTATGTCCATGCCCGTCGGTGTACATGTGCAGGCAATATTTAGCTGTTGAAGACTTTAGGTCTGTGGCTTCAATTTGTCATGGACTCATGGGCATTTAGAGTTTTAGCTTAAGGTTTTAGTTTACCCAAAACAAGGTAGTCGTGTTTCTCTGTGGATGATTCCACTACCATGTAGGTTAAAAGGGATCTGCCAGTCATATATTCTTCCCAGATGTGTGTTTTCCCCAGATTCATAGAGCATCTTGAACTTCTTGCGTTTGATTGCCCTAGGACAAAGAGCAAGTCGATGAAAATTGTTACAGAAGGGAGATATTTGGATTTCATCTGATCAACTGTCTTTTAAATAAGCCATGTTTAGTGGTTCTATGTTTTCAGTCTAAAAACAAGTGTACTAGACATATTAAAGGAGATCCTTTTGCTTCAGTGGATATTAGAAAATTTTGCAGAGATAACTAGAAAAGTTTTGAACTTATGATTTTATTCCTTTTTACTTAAGGCTAGGCTCTAAAATAGACGTATGTTGCTCATCATTTTTTTGCTCTAAGAATGTAATTGTTTAATTATTCATTTTGTTGTAATTTGTTGGGCTTTTGTTTTCTTCCAGTGAATAAGAGATTGGTATATGAAGAAGTTAAGAAGGCTGTTGAGAGAGACCGGTCATCGGTGAACATCTGTGAGTTGTCCAGGCATGGACTCATGGAGATTACCAGGGAGAGGGTATGCTTGCGTGATTCTGAACAATAGTCATTTTTCCTTTTTCTTTCAGAAAGGAAACACGAGTAAAATGGAAATAGCTTCAGAAAGATAATTACCTAAAGAAAAGAAGTCATGGAAAGATGTATAAGCAAGCCTCAAGGCTGCCAGCTAGTCTGAATTGAGTAGAAGTTGGTAGAAATGACAACCATATGATGCTATATGTTTGATCTACAGAAGTTATCAAATGTGATATACAGCCTACTAAATAAATGCAAACTAGCATAATGGACATAACTTTTTTTTTCCTGACAGCGGTTGGCAAAATAATAGATCATGGATATGAGTTCAACTTATATATCATTTTATATCTGACAAATGGTGACTGTATGTTGACAGGTTCGACCAAGTGTGACACATATGATTACTGAGGCATGTCCATGCTGTGATGGTACTGGGAGAGTTGCATCTTTGGAGACATCTTTTTCAAAGATTGAACTAGAAATCCAACGATTCCTGGTGAGTGAAGTTTTATAATATTAAGCAGCTAAACCCTCGGAACAGTTTATGACTTTATGTGAATGTTATTAATGAAATAAAATATTGCTCTTCGTCCCAAAATAAGTGTCCTACTTTCTATTTTGAGAAAAATTAAGGAAAATTTAGTTAGTGTTGTATATTTACTCTTCAATCCTCATGCACGTGTTGCAGCAAACTTAAGGGACAGACACTAACTTATTATAAGAACATTATTGGCAATTCATGCATAACTTCCTAAAAAAGAAACAAACACTTATTTTGTGACAAACATGCAAGTGAAATAAGACACTTATTTTGGGACGGAGGGAGTACTTTATAGTTTACTGTATTTCTTCTCATTTGTTGCATCCTAGTGAACCTTGATTTTGATCCATAGTTAATTATCACTGTCTTTCATTCCTTGTGCATTCTTTTAATTTTATTTGTCCTCTTGATTTGACATGTTTCACTATTGTTATATCATACCTGATCCACTGATTGTCATTATGATTAATGTATATTTATTTGGTTTGTTTAGGCAAAAATGGAAAAGAAAGTAGACCCTCAAAACCACAAAACATGGCCAGGATTTACACTGTGGGTTGACCGTGAATTGCATACCTATTTAACTTCAGGGGAAAGGAAAAGGCTTGCTCTCTTGCATAATTCCCTCAAAGTTTCGATTCTTCTAAAGGTATTTCTTATTAGCAACTATACTTTTTTATTCATGTGCTGGAGCCTCCATACAATTGTTAGGAAAACAATAATTATTGTCTTGAAAGAACAACCTCCTAAAGAAATAGTTCATTGTTCATGTGGTCATTTTTTTTATTGGATATATAGAATTTGGACCCACCCCATTACCAGCTCGTGTAGTTTTGGCCTAGATCTCCATATAATCATACAAGTTTTTTCTTCACGCAAGGAGAAACAAATCTCTATAATCACATTAAAAATAGAGGGGGGAAAAAGAAAGGATTGATCCATGATATTGAAAAGAGACTAGCTAGGAGCATATTCATCCGAAGTCATAAAATATTCTTCATCTTTTTTTTGCATAATGTAAAAAGCAAATCCAATTTGAGCCCTTGGTGCATTTTTCTCATCCTTGGTAATTTCTCTAAAAGCTAAATGATATGCTTGCTTCATAGCAATAGCTTATGCCAACCTCTCTAAACATTCACGTGTGATATTTAGAGCTATTTTAATCTATACCAATGCTTTATTTGTCTAACTGATGTTTCCAAGTCGGTTTGTGTGCAATGCGAACTAATAATTGGAAGAATCCTTTTCTCAGGTTGGTAAAGGTTTCGCTAGAGGTGCATTCAAGTTGGAACCAGTTACAGATGAAAATGTGAACAAGAATCAGCCTTCCAAGAAAGTGAACATGAACAAGAATCAGCCTTCCAAGAACCAGTTACAGAAGAAGGCTTTAAAGAAATGAAATGCCAGATTCATCAGATGACAACACAAACAAGAATCGATATATAGTTGTGATTCCAACATTACAACAACCAGACCGCCGAAAGAACATATCTGGATGAAAAGAAAATGAAATGGCAGATTCATTTTTCTTATCCTGTATTTACAGGCCTTTGGTTTTTCGTATACCCTAGGAAAGGGTTGGAAGTGGCTGATAGATGCATTCTTATCCTGCCTTTAGGGTAAATTTTGAACGTCTGAGCTGTTTGGCTCAATCCGGGGCCAAAACTAGGCTGAGGAGTTTTGTTGTTGAGGTTTTTCCTTTTCCTCAGCTAATAGTATCGCACCGGTTCGAGAAACCTGACTACTGTTTTCTTTGGTGATTGTGACTGTGAGGGAAGTGATCAGGTTTATATAGTCATTCTAAAAGTAAACTCAGAAAGCCCTTGACAAGTATTAACCTCTGTCTATAATCCATATTAAACCTTTTTATTTGTTTTTTTCTTATATAGATAATCTCTCTTTGTTCCTATTATGTGTCCAGGCATCGCATTGCATTACCTGCAAGTTTCTGGAGTATGAGCCTAAAAACAGAAAGTGGTTCTGGTTTGTTCTGTCAAGCTGATTAGGTATTTGTGGGTCTAAGAAGGAAAATAAATTAATCTAAAGATTACATGTATTGTATCTTTCTTAATTTACTCTATCTACAAACAACCTTGTCTATTAGTCAGATACAGGATCTATATAACCCTTGCACAATCCAGCTGCATTTCAATTACTTTCCAAAGAAAACAAGGCAATAATCTAACAAAAATTAAGCAATGAGTGGCAAGCAAAATCCATGTTCTTTTGGTACTACATACATAGTACAAAAAGTATGTGCATAATCAATCAGAATTCAGAAACCCAAGGCCAAAGCCACATGAACCAGAAATTACTTGCTTTTCTACAGAGTACAAAACTCTTGACACTCAATCCAAAACTACATCTTAAACCTAATGCTTCTCAGAAACAAAGACAAACACTGTATCTAGAAGTACAGAGGCGTGGATATTCCCACAAACGTCGGCGAGACTAATTTTTCTGCCCGAGAATGCAAATTAGCCGGCTGCATGATTGCAAGTATTTACTCCATCCTTGCAATCGTTGGTGAGATCATTGAACGTCTCTATCTGCTTTTTACCCCTGAGAAACACTTCTGTGTCAACCGATACTCTCATGTAACCGTCGAATTCAACTGGAATCCCATTGTTTAGCTTTGTCATCTCTGAATACCATTCGCTGTTCTCATCCCAAAGTTCCTTGTACTCGTCGAGAAAATGAGTGGTATACTTGTCTTTCAGAGGGTCAAAGAAGGATGTGTCGGGTTCGTTTGTTGCTATATAGAGATTCCTCCCATCTTCAATCTTGTTCTGCAAGCTTGAGATAAGGGTATCGGGTGAAGTATCCGCAGTAAGGTTGGGCCAAAGATCCTTGTTCCTTGCCTTCTCCCCTCTCACTATATGGGCAGCATCGTAATCCCAATTCATCTTTGATGCTATTGCAGACACTATGTCCATCAAGCGACTGGATTTCCAAATCAGATGCCAAGGCCGCTGCACGACAGATTCGGTCTCTCCTTCACAGACCCTGTACCAGTAGTTATCTGGTTCCACAGAACCAAACTTGCGCATAATCAGAGCATCTTTCACTTCTGCAAGCTTCATTGGTGTGATCCTGAAATCCTCCACAAGATTCAGATTCAACCCATCTTTCTTCTGCCATTTACTCCAATCAGACCAAAACTGACCCAGGTCCAACACAGACGCGGACTCCTTCAAATGCTCAAAATCGAAGTAAAACCTGAAATCCTTCCCTTCCTCGTCCTGATTTGAGGAGGTGTAGATTGAAGACAAACAAATACTTAAATCCATAACCAACGTCCGGTTCAAGTATTGAGCTTCACCCAGTGCACACAAGAAACTCCACAAATAATGATTCATGCTCTTGCACCTATCTCCACCACCTGTGTACATCAAATACTTTCCACGACTAAACGACCCTTCAGACTCAACCACAGGGAGTGCATCATTCACCGTTTCCCCAACCACAGGCAGTGCACTACCTAGATCTTGCTTTGCACCAGACTTCTCGAACCCGGGTTTTAGATGCTTCTTCCTCTTCCTAGCATTTACACCGGTATGATACTCCCCAATACCAACCACACTAAAAGTACAATTCTGCGACCTAGAAACAACAAACCTTCTATAATCCTTATAAAAGGCAGCCGTCTTCCCCTCCTTAGGCCTAAACCGCCACGCCATATCGCAAGTACTATC
>JAYMSZ010002895.1:0-11301 GCA_036897665.1 Pelargonium citronellum
GCTTCAGACGTTGTCAATGTCAGCCGAGACAGCTCGTTCTATTGTTGGGCATGGTGGGGCAAGGCCGCTGATTGAGATATGCCGAACCGGTGATTCTGTTTCGCAGGCTGCAGCTGCTTGTACTTTGAAGAACATATCAGCTGTCCCTGAGGTGCGGCAAGTTCTTGAAGAAGAAGGTATCGTGAGGGTTATGATAAATCTCCTTGATTGTGGAATTCTCTTGGGATCTAAAGAATACGCTGCCGAGTGCTTGCAGAATCTCACTGCAAGTAACGACAGCTTAAGGAGGTCTGTAATTACCGAAGGTGGAATTCGAAGTCTGTTGGCCTATCTTGACGGTCCTTTGCCCCAAGAATCTGCAGTTGGGGCATTAAGGAATTTGGTAGGCTCAGTGTCCATGGAAGTTTTGGTCTCTCTCGGTTTCCTTCCTCGTTTGGTTCACGTGCTTAAATCAGGATCATTGGGTGCACAACAAGCCGCTGCCTCAGCAATATGCCGGATCTGCAGCACAACAGAGATTAAGAAACTGGTGGGCGAAATCGGATGCATTCCTCTACTTGTCAAAATGCTTGAGGCGAAATCAAACGGCGCCAGAGAGGTGGCTGCTCAAGCAATCTCAAGCTTGGTGACCCTGTCACAGAATTGTAGAGAAGTCAAGAAGGACGATAAAAGCGTGCCCAATCTTGTCCAGTTGCTTGACCCGAGCCCGCAAAACACTGCCAAAAAGTACGCAGTGTGCTGTCTTGCGTCTCTGTCATCGAGCAAGAAATGCAAGAAGCTGATGATCTCGTATGGAGGAATCGGATACCTCAAAAAGCTTACTGAGATGGATGTCCCTGGTTCCAAGAAGCTGCTCGAGCGGCTGGAAAGAGGCAAGTTCAGAAGCTTGTTCAGCCGGAAATAGAGGAAGAAATGTAAGTCTCCCTTTTGTATGATGAATTGATCTATGTTTCATTATCTGTATGAAACCGAGTAGTAGTAGGCGATGAGAACCGAACGAGCATAATCTTACTAAATCTATACATCCAAATGATCCATGTTTCAGTATTTATATGCATAAAGTCCTATTTTGTATCATTTTCATTGCATCAACCATTTTAGTGTTATTGTCTCACAATGTGTGTGGGTACTGAAAATGGGAAAACAAGAGTTGACTAATCCATGAATAGAGAGAGAGAGAGAGGGTGTTTGGTTTGTGTTCAAAGACTGGTAGCTGAGATGGGATGGCCATAAAAAGTTTGATCTTTCTGGTTTGTAATCACCAATCCATGAATATAAAAAGATGTTTCTTTTTTGTATATGAAACCCACAAAAACATATTGAAAGTGTGCAAGTTGGAGAAAAATGGTCACTTTCTGCGTATAATGATGAATTTTTATGATAATGCATGCGGTTGGCTAGTTGTAATCGAAGTTGGCATTTGATAATGACTGGACTGGTCTCGCCCACTCATTCACTACTGCTTCTCAAATTAGCTTCTCCGTACGTTTCTTCAACTTTCTAGACCAAAAAAATAAGTGCTTGTTTGGTAACAAGCGATGTTGTGTTGTATGCGCTAACATTTTAACGAGTCATAATTGCAAAACTTAGATGAAAATAAAAACTCTCTTTACAAAACCATCCCAAACGGGGACTAAGAGTTGTTACAAGAGATTGAGGAACACATAGGAGATGATAACTACCGATTCAGACTGCATTGGTGGTTAGCCGAAATATCCACGGATGTGTGCCAAATTGAGAAGACAAAACATTGGATTCTGCATAATGTTGAGAGGGGATCCGGTTGAGCGTGATTAAAAGTAGTCTCATACTGATTGTGACCGGCAAAACAAAAGCAACACCCCACCAAATAATGATGGAGAAAAATTGAAATAATGATGGAGAAAAATTGTTATTTTTGTGATGCGACACATTTTATATAGACGTGAAAATAATTTCCACATGCTTAAGTTATTCATCATGTGAAATACAATATGAAATTGTTGGACCCCAAAACCTTAGAGGGGTAAAATAATAATTTTTCCTGACAATTTTGAAAACCAACCATAAATGTGTAGAATCCAAAAATATAAACATGGTCTTTGAACATGCAAGTAATTTTGTTAGAGACATATCACGTGCAACACATGTGGGGTACGGACTCCCTAATGAAGAATGGGCAAGCGGGTCATCTGTCTTCACATTTATTTATACTACTTGTTTTTAAAACTGTACTGGACCGGCCGGTTCGTCCAGTTTTATTGAAAACCCGTGGTTTTATCGGTACGGGTTGTGTATTGACCGGTAAACAAAAACTGGACGTCAATTTCTATGGGAAACCCGTGGTTTTATCGGAATGGGTTGTGTATTGACCGGTTAAATTAGTCAAACCTAGTCAGTGTAGGTCTACGCCGATGACTGGTCTGACCAATATTTTTTCAACAAATAGGTTACAAATATTTGTTGGATATGAGAATTGGTGTGGATAGGCCCAAATATGATATACCATATATGAATTGAAAGGAAAAAGAAATATATATGGTCCATTTCAAGTTTACAAGTTACAACCACAAATACTCTAAGCCCATTAGAAAAGAGAAAAAAAAAACTATGAAAGAAGATACTGACATATTGTTACTTGTTAGTAATCTAAAGTCTAAACCCTACATATAAGGGAACCGGTAGTGCTGACAATTCAGGTTATAACACACAACATGACACGAACAGGACAAAAAATAAACGTGTTTGAGTTCAAAAAAATTATATTCATGTTGGGTTTGTGTTCAACCCATTAAACATGCACGCACAACACGATCTGCACGCACGGCACGACACGAAGAAGGATACACAATTAATTTTACTTAAGACATAAATCTAGGTCAACTCCGACCTATTCATTTAAACGTGTTAATTTGTGAATTTATTTGTGTTGATTCGTGTCGTGCTAAACGTATCGCGTTGTGTTGTGCTAAACGTGTTACTCGTGTCGTGTCAACATTAAACGTGTCGTGTTCGTGTTTTGTGTCCATAATCGTATTGTGCAGAACACGAAAAATCTTCAGCACGACGCGAACACGCGACATACGCACGAATTGTGAAGATTTGAACCCGAGACCTGAAAGAAAATCCGAAGCGCTTAAATCGCTTGACCCAACGTGCTTTGGTAAACCTTGAGTACACTAAGATGATGAACAACAACAAATTTCCGGATTAATACGATGAAATGATGAAGAACAACAAATTTGTACCAAAATCGACCAATTTTAAATCCAACAGTTGTCAAGTTATTTAATGATATTTACTTGAATCATTCCAACATTAAACAAATCAATCACACTCTTAACAAAAATGAATCATTCCAGATCTGAAGAACTAATTTACTGGAATTGTTCCAAGATAATTAATGGTAATTTCATGTTCACCAAATCTGAAGGCCAGACCGTCGGAACTGCCGGCGAACACCATCACCGCGTGAGCGTTACACACCACTCGAAGCTAGGCGACATTAGAAGTTGTCACCTCATTAATTCTTATAATTTGAAGCGTTGTTACAATGTTATTGTTTCCAACTCAAATACACTGGACACAAACTATTAAACTATAAAACTAGTATATCTACTAAACTACAACAAATTATAAAACTAATATAACTACTAAAATACGATTTAAAACAAAAAATAAGGAAAATAACAATGTATCAGTGGTGGTTATAGTTATACAAGTGTAGCAATTCGTGTTCATATCGTGTTGAAAGTTTAGTATTATGTAAAATGGGTCAACACGAACACGATCTCCTTACAAGCGGTTTGACACGACACGACACGATGAACACGTTTAATAATCGGATTCGTGTTGCCCCGACCCGACACGATTACAAAACGGGTTTAGATTGACACGACACAATTAACTTATATGAGTCGTTGTTGACCCAATTATCTATTTTAATGACCTTGAATTAGGTTTTTTATCCCTCAAAATTACAAGTATGTCCTTAAAAGTGTTTGAAAATAAACGGGTTAATTGACACGATAAGGATCTGTTTAGTTAAACAGGTTACGCGGGTTCAACACAAACCTGACACAATTATTAAAAGGATTGAAAAATTAGACATAGATATAACAGAATACGTTTAAGCTGAGTATAAAACCGCTTAACTTCTCGAACTTGAGACATCTTAAAAAATCCAAAATAATATTAACCATTTGGCCAACAAATTGATAGTCACAGTTATACTCTCGTAAACTAGCCAATAACGTAATTTAAAAAAGAAAAAAGAAAATTGTTTGTATGTATGCAAGGAGAAGAAATGGACCAAAGACGGGCTTATCAAAAGATAGATGAGATTAGAGAGAAGAAAGCAACAAATACAGAGGTGACGTTGACTCTCTCTCTCTTCCTCTCCTTCTCTGATATTTACACAGACACATCAAAACCCATTACTGGAAAACCCTCTTTCTGCTTTTCGAGGCCATATCTTCGGGCACTCCTTTCGGTACTCTCTCTCTGCTCGATTCTACATCCCCTAATTCTTCACTTCTTCGTCTCTAGATTATCCAATCAAACTGTTTCATTTTGTGTTTCTTTTCTACTTTCAGTTCTTCACGTAATTCCACTTTTCAATTTCTGCTATGGATATGGATTCTTAGGATTCTGCTATTCGATTCGTTTGCTTTGTTTGGTCGCCGGTAGATGGTGGGAAAGGACTGAATTTGCTGTTAGGGTTGATATGTTTTTTGGTTCTTATCTGTATGGATAAGATTGGATTAACTATTTGGGGTTAGGGCTTATTTATTCAATCATTGTTTTTAACGCCTTTTTCAGCTGAGGATCCAATTAGGCACAAAATTCTTTTTTGATTTTTTTTTCAAATTTTCTACTTGCTTCATGTAACTGAGCTGATAGTATTGAATTTCCTCACTAAATTTGATTATTTGATTAATATTGGGTTATGTTTAGTTGTTTGTTATTGGGTAAGTTTTAGTCTTACTGTTCATTGTGGCTGATTGAGAATTGAGATGCAGGAAGTATATGGTGGATTGTCTTAGTACTCCCTCTGGTTGGCTTCTTTAACTGTCCACCATACCAAAGCAGACCACTTTCTGGAGCGTTGATAAGTTTTAGTTAGTTTTCTAAGTGATAACAACATATCCATAGTCATAACAAAGGCACCAGTGAACAGTGAGCACTAATAAAGTTATCTATGATATGAAAATAGTATTGGAACTTAGTTGACTTGCATTGGTTTCATCAAATCTCTTTGCCAATTCCTAATTTCTTAACTTTTTAAAGGTTTAAATTTCTTTTGTGAGTGAATAGACTCTCTTAATTGAATGTATAAGTATGAATCTCGATAGTTAGGTACAACTGTTTTCATCTCGTATACCATGTCTTTCTTGACTGCCTAAGATGACTTGTTTTTATTTTATTTTATCTATTTGTTTGTTTTGTTTCTTGACGTCCACATGCCTTTTTGTTGTATTATTGTTTGTTTTCTAGAGTTTCTTTTATGCTCTAACGAAACCAACTGTTACTTCAATTCCACAGCTTCATTTACTATAGAAGATGAGCGCATTAGATGCAACCAGAGCAGAGCTTGCTCTCGCAGTTCTATATTTGAACAAGGCAGAAGCCAGGGACAAGATATGCAGGGCAATACAGTACGGTTCAAAGTTTGTGAGTAATGGAGAACCTGGTACAGCGCAAAATGTTGACAAGTCAACCAGCTTAGCACGGAAAGTTTTCCGTCTTTTTAAGGTTGAGTTTTAACCTATATATAATTTTTTTATTTTTTTATTTTTTTGCTTTATAGGGAGTGCCATTTTCATCTCTCTTGTGAATGCATATTATATGTGGACAATTTAGAAGGCACTTTTGTATTACTAGAAGCATGCTGTCTTCTATTAGTTTTCCACATTGACTTTTTGTAATATGTTCCCTCCTTCCTCATTACCCACTGGGAAATAGGCAGAGCTTTAAATCTGCAAAAAGAATCTAATATTCGACTTACATCTTATACTGACGCATCTTTAATTTGATCCTTTCAATTGCAGTTTATCAATGATCTCCATGGTCTTATAAGTCCAGTTCCTCAAGGAACTCCTCTCCCCCTTGTTCTGTTGGGAAAGGTATGAAAAATGTATTCAATTTTTTATGAAGTTGTCTCTATTTTTCTGCTCTTTCATTTGGGTCAACTTTCTATATTTGGTATTTGCTACAGTCGAAGAATGCATTGCTGTCAACTTTCTTGTTTCTTGATCAAATTGTTTGGCTTGGCAGAACAGGCATCTACAAGGTACAACTTCCTCTATATTTTCATTATTTTGTAATTTCATGAATCAATGCTTGAGTAAATTTACATATATTTATGATCCAGAATAAAGAACGGGCAGAACTAATTGGGCGAATATCACTTTTCTGCTGGATGGCTTCCTCAGTTTGTACCACCTTGGTTGAGGTTCGTTGCTGCGCATTTTCAACTTGGCCATTGTCTTCTATCTTCAACTCTTTTTTTGTTGTATAATGGGTTTGTGCCCCTTGTTATATTTTAAGCTTGGAGAGCTCGGAAGGCTTTCTGCATCTATGAAAAAGTTGGAAAAGGAACTTAAGAATAGTAATAAACACCAGGTATGTTTGTCACACGTCTTACGATGATTTACAATTACTATGTTTGTCCCTTCTTTCCAATAAAATATTTTGCTTTTCCCTTGTTTACTTGTGTGGATGCAGAATGAGCAATACCGCGCCAAACTCCAAAAATCCAATGAGAGGTCCCTTGCCTTGATCAAAGCAGCTATGGATATTGTGGTGGCAACTGGACTGCTGCAATTGGCTCCCAAGAAAGTTACTCCTCGTGTCACGGGAGGTTTTGGTTTTGTTAGCTCTCTGATCTCTTGTTATCAGGTGCTTTTCAATACCTTACTAAGCTATCTATTTGCATTTATATTCCCCTTCCATTTTACTTTGGCCTAAAACAAAGGATAACATACCATCCTGCCCTATTCAAATTCATACCAATTTAGTCCCTGAAATATGAAAGAAACTAATTTGGTCTTTGAACTATGCCAGTTTGGACCAATTTAGTCCCTCCCATTACCATCCATTATCTTTTCTGTTAAATGCTGCTGTTGTGACAAAAAATAATTTTAAATTTAAACAAGTGGCAATAGAAAATATTGGTAAAAAAGAACTATTTACTTCTTTGCTAATAAAAATAATTTTTACTATAAATTAGTGTGATGTGTCCTTTTCTTCTCCTGCACCATTGTTGGGGTTTATTGGTCCTTCTCTTCTCTGGGCTTGCTAGTCTCATTTCATTTTCCTTCTCATTCTGTTCACAAAATCATAAATCGAAACTCAAAAATTGGGAAATCTAAATTCTAACTTCTTCAGCGAACCGGCTACTGATGTGGTGTCCTTGCTGCTTCTGCAGAGTAGTTTAAGAATTAAGTTGGTCCAATTAAGATACCACAAGGACCAGTAATTTTCTCTAAAATAAATAACCAATCGACAAAATGAAGAAGGAAAAGAAGGGTGTATGTGGTGCCAACTGGAGATAAAATTTTGAAATAATGGTTACTAGATTGCGTGTATATATGTTTTCTGGACTGAAAAGCCAGTTCAGCTGTTGATATCTCGCTATGGCAGTGAAATGTTCCACACTGGCGGCAGGTTTAGCCATCTGGGATTGTTAGGATTTTTGTAGGGATGTTCTAAGTTATCTATCTGAAGACAAAATGGTTAGTTCCTAAAAACTATTATGTGCGTCAATGAAATTAGATGAAAGATATCAGTTTGGATAAACAGTTGAATATTCCAAAATATGGCATGAAGAATGAGTTAAGTTTATTGATCTGAAAACTGAAATAGCTTTTGCCTTGTATGCAGCTTCTTCCGTCACCACCAAAATCTAAGACATCCTGAAGATGGAGGCCTGGTTCTGCTTAACAAAGCTGCATTGTCATCTAAATAATTATTTAGACATGTGAGATAAGATCATGTTTGTTTATGTTTGTGAACATTCTGAAATTTCTACTTTGTTAGCACCGATAACAGGTTCATTATGTGTTCTACACTATATAAATAATATTCTGTCGTATGTTGGAATTCAGTATATGCTCATCATATCTGTTTGCCTTGGATGATTCTGAATCATTGGTGGAGGATGTAACTTGCTTATGGTAGAGATGAAATGTTGGTTGGTGTTTTGAGTTGATATGATAGATCAGATGATTGTGGATATGAATTTAAAGAAATGAAATGAAATGATAGTGAGATGTAGCTTGTCCTTGGATGGTAGATTTTGTTATTGTATTTGATGTGAGGTAGCTTGTATTTGGGTTTCAAGGTTGGGTCAAACCCGAATAGGGCAAGCTATTGCTCAAAGGTAATACTGAAGTTCTCTAGCAATTGGCTCTCTAGTAATGTCGTTTAATCTCTATGGGATGCCGGATCACTCTCATCAAGTCCGTGCCTGCTTCTCTCTACACGTCTCTCTTCAAGACCCCAAAGACTATCATCAAGAAGCTTGAGGCTATTGAAAGGAAGTTTTTGTGGAATATAACTGATACGAAACGTGGACTATGTAAAGTCAAGTGGGTCTCGGTTCTCCTGAAGAATGCATACGGGGGATTGGGTATAAGAGATCTCGGCATTGCGAATACAAGCTTGCTTGCCAAATTGTGGTGGAAGTTCGATTTGAAGACGGCTTTTTATGGAAACAAAATGCACATGCGAACCGAAAGAACGTGTACAAAACAGTCACAAACACAGCTCACACTCTGCTTTGTAATTTTCATTCTTTGACTCAATAATGTTTAAATGCAAAAAATCAAGTCATCAACCTAGCAACGTTCACTTCACCTAACTTCTCAACTAACATTCTTTTCCTTCAAGTACATGCACAACCTAGAAAGTAACATTTCAGTTTCCTCAAATACTACAAAACTGGCTGTCACTAATCACCATCAATACAGCTACAATCTTTAGAATCCAACCAACAAGTTTATTGCACAAATTGAAGACCATAAACATCCTTTGATATTTCTGTACAAGAACCCAGCATAGCACAAATGCTTTATACAAAATTTGATTGCTCTTCCTCTTGCTGATACTACAACTCTATAGAACAACAAACCGCTATATGTACAGCTCTTAGGGCCTACAAAAATTGCTCTTTCCTATGGTACATGGGTAGATCAAAACGGAGTCTACGCAGAGACCTCCTTTAGTGTGAGTGCAATCAATCTGGGTTAGCGAAAACTTGATCTTCGTTGTTTCATTGGCATTCTCAACAACAAAATCCCCCACGTAGTAGGAGACCCAGCTCCCTGGACTGTCCAAATAACACTGGGAGACGGCATGTTGACCATCACTGGTTGTTAGCTGGAACCTCACAGGCTTTACATCCCAGCCATGAATGTGCTCGGAGTTACAAACTCGCCTACCCAATCTCTTTGACGACCTACCAAGGTGGAGTCTAAAGAATAGATTATATGTCCCCACTGGAAATTGGAACTCAAACTCTCCATTGACTTCGAACCACCATATTTGTTGCAGATACGCAACTGTCTGGAATCTAAATGTAATCAACCAATACAACAAATCAATGCTTCCACCAGTAACATTCTCACTATACATTGAGATACAAGATTGTAGCAAACAGGAATGCAAATTGGTAACTAAAGACAGCCAATGAACAACTTAAATATAGTTGACAACTCACAGCAAAGCTACAATTTGCAAGGTACATAGCCTCCAATGGGATAATCAAAATGCCAAAGTGGTCGACTCTAAACGTAAAACAGTCATAGAAGCAGAACTAAAAGACCTGCAACTACAAGACAAGACAGGTTCATTAAACCTGCAACTACAAGACTTCAAAAGTAGATAAATCACACCAAAAGATGTATCACAGATTTACCTACAAGTCATCATATTCAATTCTAATAAGAAAATAGGTCAATGTCAAGGTTGAGATTGATAGAATTCAAAGCTATATATGTTCGTATACAAAATCAAACACCAAACAAGTTCCAATTATAGAAGTAAACATCATGCTAATGCTAACAGCACAAACAAACACAATTTGGTAAAACTTCAAATAAAGGCTCACCTAGATTCATCTGTGGTTATATGATTCCAGTATCTCCTGTCATCAATCCCGGTTATCGAAAGTGCCTTAGAAGATATCGATAAGCAAACCCCTCCAGTACTCTTATCCAGCCAAATTTCCTGCACATAAAACGTATCAGAAATATTGAAAATATGACAAATCTATAAACAATCAGAGAAAAAAATGTAACCTTGGTGCCTCCATCAAAAGGGTTGGGACGACAGAGCCTAGCATACAGATCTTTCTTGTCCAGCTTCCCCAAGGTGGCTTCATCAAACAGCTTCTCCGCTAAAGACAGATAATTGGGAGGGAATTTAGGTTCCCAAATGAAATCAGCCGAAGAAGCTGCCCTGAAAGTCCGATTGACTCGAGCCAATCTGCAAATGTCAGGAGGGTCCAAGTACATGAGAACCATAGCCACGCAGCTCTCTGGAATGTCACCCAATCTGGGTTTGGGGCTGTCTCTTCCATTTTCGTCCGACAGATTCGCGCCCATGAAAACCCAGAAAGCTAAAAATCAGATTTTGATTTCACAGGAAGAGACCCAGAGGCTAGATTTCGTGGAATGGAAGAATATGGATCTGTAGAGAGACGGGTTAAATCAGAGCCTGAATTTGAATCTCAATTTGCAAAACTTTTGGGAGAGAGAAAGAGAGAGCAATTTGAAGAGGCAAAACATTGAATTTGGGGTTGGAGATACGAAAAATGAGGTAAAACCCTGGAAAGGAGATGAACCAGATCAGAATTTAATGGGGGATTGGATAGAAATGGAGAGAGAGAAATGGAGAGAGAGAAAAGGCAATAATAGGATATGGAAGGTGGTGATATCTGTGTAATCTGAGGCGGATACGCGCACGGACACGTAGAGAGAGAGAGAGAGAGAGAGAGAGAGTTGCGTGGTTTGGTGGTGGTGATGAGGTGGTTTCTTCTCTTGAATCAGGTCTCTGAGATGGCTTGGCTGTGTCTGCTGTTTTGGTTTGGTGGTTCGCTTCTTCTATCTCAGGTGTCTGCACTCCAAGCCTCCAACTCCAACCCTCTTATCCACTCATCAGTCATCGTCATCATCATTATTATTATTATTATTGAAACGTATCTACTAATTACTTAATTATTAGAATAAAAAAATGTATATTATATAAAAGGGTAAATTACATATGCACCCTACGAACTATACACTTAAAACAGATGACCCCCTAGAACTATTTTTGAAA
>JAYMSZ010002896.1:0-11300 GCA_036897665.1 Pelargonium citronellum
GAGCCTGTTGAATAATTTTTATGGATTCCCTCATTTCACCGATTCGGACTAAATAGCGAGCTAATGGGATAGACGCGAGACCGTACAGAACGAGAGTTGCTTTAGATACTGATCGCGTAACGATGGCTCCTCGATTTTTATTTGTTTCCTGTTTTTGGATATTTTTGTGAAATGTCACAAACGTCCCTAATATTTCTCTAAATTTCATTTCGATGCCCAATCTTTTCTCATATTACTTTAATCCCCCTATTTTCAATTTGCACATTGGCTCCTCTAGCCTCTAGGCCTTGCAACATTAGTAACATGTATACATACTATAAAAGCGGAAAAAAAAACGAAATAAAAAATTGGGTTTATAATACGTATTAGTGTTCACGTCATCACCTTATTTTTAAAGAGTTTTTGGAAAAAATAGTCTCGAGTTCTAATCTTTAAGATTATCCATTGGTAAAATAATCTTGAGGTGTGCAGAAAATTGACGTATTAGAATTATTTCAATGTCTAGAACATGAACATGGTTCTTTTGCAAGAAGCTATTGGTTTCTCAGTGCAATAATAAGTAGGTTTTTATTCATAAATTGTAGCACAGTTTGCACTGTTCATATTAAAACCTCAACTGCCACTCCGCCAGTTAGAATTGGACAAACATTTCATATGAACATTTTCGATATATAAACCCATGAGCTTGAGGTTTGGTTTTTCATTCACTCTACATCCTACATTTTGTTAATGTCAGTATATAAATGAAAAATACGACTATCAGTTTGAATTTTTAGTTCGATTAATTGTATGACACCAAGACCACAAGTTCAAATCCTAACACCCCATAAAAGTATAATTTCTCCAATATATCTATTATCTCTTATTGAGTTTATTTTTTCATTTCTTTGGGTTTTATACATGATTTTTTTTTTTTTGTTATGAGTTGCTGGTCTAATTTCTTTTGGTTTTGTACATGCATCTTTTGCCATAATGCGTTCTCTACTATTTCTTTACAACCCATCTAGGGAATATGCTCTTCTATCTATCTCTCATCGTCCACATACAAAGTTATAATAGACTTGTACGTGAGAGAACGTGCTAATATATAATATTAAATTATATATGAGAATTACAACTACAAATTTTAGGTTTTAGTTGAATGGACCCTCGAGCAGCTATGTCCAGTTCACTCTCTAACATTGTAATTTTCATGCAAGGTGATTTTGAGACATAATGAAAATCAGTGTGTCGCTACAACGCATGATTTTCATTTGCGTGCACTATTTTTTTACAAAATATTCTTATGCTCAAGAATAGGAGGACGATTGGTGACACAACTAGCAAGAACTCAAACGTTTATTTTTACAAGTCGCCCGTTGAATAATGACAAAAAAAAACAATGTAAAATATTGTGCATCAATGACTGTTTACCGAGCTTGATCAACATCACGATTCACGAGTTGTTCAATAACAAAACCGATCTGCTTCTATAACTGATTGACTCGTTCGAATAGGTCCAGTCCTTTAACCATTGGTCAAAATCTCGAGTCGCTCAAAAATCAAACCGGTTCGTGCACTGATATCCATATATTTGATTGCATTGTCCACATAGGTCCAATTTTTTGAAAATCATTGGTTTCCACATGAATATACATAGTATTTGCAGGTACAAATTGAGCTGTCATGATAAAGTGTGCATGAAAAAAAAGAAGACAATTGAGAAGAAAACAGAGGAAGATACAAAATGAAAGTATCGACAAAATAAACACTAAAAACTGCAGAACTCACTACAAAAATGTCAGTTGCTGTCACATTCTTGGCTATGTTTTTTACTATGCCAACAATTTTTTCGTAGTAACAAATTTATTTTCCGGAGTCCACGATGTTATGGATTGACCGACGTTTCTCTTGTTTTTATTACCAGTAGTAACAATTGAGATTCGAACCACTTTTTCTTGTTGAAGCAACTCAATTATATTATGCTCAATTTCTCGAGTGTACGAGTGTTGTGCACTAAGTCGCAATTTTTTCCGGCTAAAGTCAAGTACAAGTGCCTAGCATTTATAGATTAGTTCTGATACAACAAAGTTACATACATGATCATAATAAATTTCTAACCCAGAACGGGTGTCCGAAATTTATTTTCGAGGAACTAACCCTCGAATTTTAACACTGATTTCGAACTAACAAAATGGCACGAAAATAAACACAAACCGAGGGACATGTTTACATGTAAAGATGATTATGCAGAATTGTTACCAGCAAAGTGAAGGCAATTTGAAGGAGAATGCAGATGGCATGTGTCCCGTCCGCTTTATATAATCCGCGGTTTCTGAAGTTTTTGCAGCTTTCTCGATTAGTTTCGCCTCAGCGTTAGCTCTCTTCTCCTCGGCTATTCTCCTCGTTGCTGCAAGCTTGTTTGCGAGCCTCTCTTGCGCCCGAGCTTTCAATCTCTCAGCCTTTACCTGAAGAAAAGAATGACCCGAAAAGGTTATCGGGATATCTACTTAACGACAAGTTTCCCGATAACAAGTGCGTGTTATGATCACTACAAGTGCATTTTAAGCTCAACAAGGAGGCTTTTGAGCATTTTCTAAACTATACACATTTGCTTAAAAGGAAATTGGTACAAGAAAGATTGGTTTCTTCAAAAACTAAGCAAATTTGTTATAGCAATCAATCAACGATTAACGAGTATGAGTTGTACCTCCAATCTCTTCATTTCCATTTCGGCTTTCCTCTTCTCGTGATTTTCCCACGCTTGAATCTTTACCTCTTCGCGCTTATACCTACAAAATCCAACTTAACGAATAGTACACAACAATTGATTTCTCAAACTATCCGTATAGTGCAAAACAAGTACTAGCAAATCACCTTGCCAAGTATTTAGCCCGCTCGGCCTCATCCCAAGCCATAGCCCGGGTTTCAAGAGTATTCACATTCCTGTCCCGACGTAAGCTATCACTATTCTCCGGCGTCTTGCATACATCATTTTCTCCTCTACACTGTTTGGTTGTACCAGGATTCGCCACCTCAGCAACTTGAGAGCCACGTTGGTGAGACCTCAAAGGAGTGGAGGACCCAGAGGAAATCGGAGTAGAGGCTCGAATAGGGGTGGCGGTTCTCGAAGGCTCTTGGCTCGCAATTGGTGTCATATCAGTCCCCATGTCCCTAACACAAACCGACCTCATTACCATTGCTGATGAATTCTCCGAATCTTTCCTGTTGAGCCTCCAACCCGGACCATCACATTCCACATTCTTCGTTTCGGGGCCTTGAAATTGACCACTCTCTACTTCCTCCTCGCTGCTCGGATGGTCCTTCTCCTTCTGAGGAACCGGCGCAATGAGCCTCCTGTCATCAGCATTCGAGTTTCGGGGCTGGTTGGTGTTGGGATGGCTCTTTTCCGCTCCTCTTGACAAACCCATCAGCCATTTTTGAGCATCGTCCCATTTTGATGGCGCCGGCTTTCCTAAACTCGTTGATCGATGATGATGATGATGAGAATTCGAAGCCCGGTTAGTTCCATTCCCTTTGTGAAACTCGAAGTTAACAACACTACCAAAAATCTCCTTATCCTCCACAGATCTCATCATTCTCGCTCGAGAAAGGCAAAAAATCAGATCGAGCAAGTACCAAGAACAAGATTCATGACCCGGACACAGAATAGTGTGATTCAAACGAAACGAGCCAAATAACACAAAATGCAGAATCCTCCAAACCCAAGAACACACTTCAAAAAAATAAAAGCGTGATTATGTAAAAACCCGAATCCGGAGCCTCACAAGTAAGCCCCGTGAACAAGATTCATGACCAGGAAACAGAAAAGTGTGTTTCAAAATGAAACGAGCCAACATAACAAAAAATGCAGAATCCACCAATCCCAAGAACACACTCCAAGTACAACAATATGATTATGCAAAAACCCAAATCCGGAGCCTCACAAGTAAGCCCCAAGAACAAGATTTATAACCTAGAAACACAATAGTGTGATTTGAAACTAAACAAAGCCAAACAGCACCAAATGCACAATCCTCAAAATCCCAAGAACACGTTTACACGAAAAAACCGAATCCAGAGCTTCAAAAGTAGGCCCTGACAACAAGATTCATGACCCATAAGCACAATAGTGTGATTCAAAACAAAACAAGTCAAATAACACAAAATGCAAATCCTCCAAATCACAAGAACACACTCCAAAACAGTATGATTATGCTACAAAAAAGACCCGGAGCCTCACGAACAAATCCCAACGACAAGATTCATGACCCAACAACACTGAAGAAACACAATAAAGTGTGATTTCAAACCCTAGAACACAAGCTCAAGAGCAAATTATTGAGCACATGAAAAAACCCAAAACCCGAAAATGGATCATTAACTTTCACAACAAACTAAAACCCATATACCAGAAATGTGATATCAAACAAAAGATCAATAATACAATACTGTCAAGACAACAAAATATCTGAACCTTCCTTTTCAATAAAAGGGACCCATTTAGGGTTTATTGACAGCAAATTCACAACCCTTAAGGTAAAAGCCTAAAACCCAAATGTCAAACCAAAAATTTGCAGCTGCTACTTCAATAAATACGCAGAAATGGCCTCAAAATTATTGAACCCAGAATTGAAAACATAATTAGGTTTAGACCCACTACACTATAAAGAACACAGAGCTTAAGATTAAGACTCAATAGAGGAAAAATGAGAGAAACAATTGGGTTTTGCAGCAGAAAAAGCTCAGCAACAGAGAACGAGACAGAACCTTAAAACAATGGATTTTGGGGAGTAGCAATGAGTTAGAGATGATAGTTCAGATCCATTGAGCAATATGATACTACTAAACAAAATGCAGAGGATAAAACAAAAATCACTGCTTGGTTGAAACTTCAACCAAATAATAAATTTGTCAATTAAATCAAATGTATGCAGCAAAGAATAGGACCCTTGTAAACGTTCTCACATCACATCCATTATGTTATAACTTTGTTAACTTAAATGGTAAAAGACCAAAACACCCTTATCCCTTCTTCCTCCTCAAACCCTAGCTAATTTTAATATCAGAACATCTCTTGCTCACAGATCATATCCTTGACGGTGGCAAGCATAAATCGGTCTATTCAGGTGCCGAAATCGTGCACAGAGAGACCGGCGTGGTGGTTCCTGGAGAGAGCAAGGATCAATTGATTAAGGTTTGTGTTGATGTTCTTAATTTTTTTTTGGGATAAAGGTAAAATTAGTACCCAAACTTTGGTCTGATTACAAATATAGTACCTAAACTTTTATTGCATCCAATGTAGTACCTACACTTTTATTTTGTACTTAATTTAGTGCCCACCGTCAACTTCCGTTAATTTCACCGTTAAATGCTGAGTTAGCATGCTGAGTTGGGAAAAATCATCTACGTGGATGCCACGTGGATATTATTTAAATTTTAATTAAAAAATTACTGTCTCTCCCAACTCTCTCTCGAGTCTCGACCATGGATGACGCCGATCTTGGCGGGCTTCAAGCAACAGCTGACCTCCGGCATGATTCTCCGCCGGCGCTTCCAAGTTTCAAGCACAATCTTCTTCTTCTTCTTCCTCTTCCTAATCCTATGTTCCTAAGCTAGCTTTGTGCTCTGCAGATTGAACTGTGATTTCTGGAGTTTTCATTTTGTGTCTGGTCTTTTGCTTTTCTTTAGTTCTTGGACACAAACAAGTGAACACAAGTCAGTGTGGTGCTGAATGAGCTAGGTTTGAATTTTGGCTGAATGAGCTTCCATGCCTTTGTTAGGTAAAACCCTTTTCTCCTTTTCTGTTTCTCACTTCTGGGTTCTGTTTATTTTCCTCTTTAGATTGCTTTTTTGGGTTTCAACTGCCTTGAAGCTATAAGCTATCCAGTTCAAGAATTGAACAATTCAAAATACCAAAATTGAACAATTCACCAGAAAAATCATACACAAAATTTGCACAAATGACAAATCTTTAAACAAAAATTGAAGCAAATCTGAAACAATTCATAGAAAACTTCCACAAAATTGAATGAATGTTTGAGACCACCAGGAGCTTGTCATCACCGCCATGGAAGGAGCTCGTCTTCGCCTCATGCCGGAGCGAGCAGATCTGGAAGCAACGCCTCACGCCGAAGCTCGCCTCACGCCGGACCTCGTCTCACGCCGGACCTCGCCTCACGCCGGAGAGAGCAGATCTAGAAGCGACGCCTCACGCCGGAGCGAGCACATCTGGAAGCGAGCCGTCGAAGCCGAGAGCGATGGAGGACGCCGAGGCCGAGAAGTGCAGTGAGAGCGGTCGCCGTTGCTGTCCAGACCGGAGCACGTCGACGACGCTGATTTTCTTGGTGTCAGCGTCGGAGCTGAGGACGGAGAAGAAAGAAGAAGATGAAACACAGTGAGAGAGAGCAAGAAGGAGAGGAAGTTAGTTTAAATTTTATTTCATTTTTTAATTAAAAAATATTAATTTCCACTTCAGCCCTTTTTAGCTGAATCAGCTCATTTTGGCCACATCATTTTTAACACGTCAGCTTCTTTTTTGCCACATCAGCTCAGTTAACGGATTATTTGACGGTTTCTAACGGTAGACACTCAATTGGGTACAAAATAATAGTGTGGGTACTAAATTGAGTACAAAATAAAAGTATGGGTACTACATTTGGTGCAATAAAAGTTTAGGTACTACATTTGGAATCAGACCAAAATTTGGGTACTAATTTTGCCATTATCCCTTTTTTTTTTTATGTTCTTAATTGACTATGAATTACTTTGATTTTTCCATTGTTGATGGATAAATAATATGATTCCACAACTAAATGAAATTTGGAACAAATTTTTGTTTCCTGCTTCAGTTTTTGTTTCTTTTATATTAAAATAAAATCATATGTCAAGTTTAAAATGCTCTGCTCTCAGTTGCATATGTCTCTGTATTGTTTCTTCCAGCTATGGTGATTTTTTCTAATTTTAATGTGAAATTTGATATGAAATTATATTTAATGAATTTGTATTGAAACTAGTGATTTTGGTATGAAATTAGGTCTGAATTTGTATTCGATCAAAAATTCGGTGGCCGGATTGTTCATGTGGTTGTCGGATTCTTAATGTGATGAAATTTTCGGTGACTGAAATCTTAATGGAATCACCGAAAAATTAAAACATTCAAAGACATGCACATGAACATTCATCTTTGAATATTACAAGGGCAAATATGGTATTATAGAACAATATTTAATCACGTGCAAGACATATAAAAAAGTTTATAAATGTCCTATTCTTCATTAAAAAAAGAACTATTTAGGATATATATTTGATTTAAGTGACAAATTTATGAGCAACATTTGCGATTTTCTCTTTAACTTACAAAAGGTGTAGGATTATGCGAGTTGCAACAATTTCGAGGCAGATTTTATAGCCAAATATGCTTATTTATGTAAATTTGTCCGATTTGGCTAAATAGTTAAATGAACTTACTTTATGAAATTCGAATTTTTTTAAAATGTGCATCGAATTTTAGATGCTCCTTAATTCAGATCTACATTGTTAGTTGCAGGTAGGATTTGGCATCGGTCAAGCATTCAGACCGGACCAGGCAAAATGCACTCTATGAAACGGACCAAATATTAAATTGCCAGATCGGATTGGGTCATTTCAAGTTCGATTGGATTTCGTACGCATGCAGGTTAGAATTCAAATTGTAAGCCCTGCAAGGACCCGTTGCATAATGTCGGGCCAACGATGGCCCGCGGGCCACAACCCATTTTCTCAGCTATAATTATTTGGGCTCAAACCCAATGATAAAATGTGTTATATTATAATTAGGCCCAACATGAAGCCCAACAGTTATGGCCTAAAGAAACAATGAAAATGACGCCAGAGAGCTTCACTTTCCTTTAACCGCCCTCTTCAATGGTGGTTCTCTGCAACACGTAGCTCCACTTTCTCTTCTTTGCTCTCAATGGGTGCTCTAGGGTTCATCTGGAGGATCAATGGCACCTACAGAAGCAGAGCCAGATTTCATGCGCACCCATTTGGGCAAATTCAAAGGAGAGGCTTGTCAGGCTCCGAAATCTCCGGTCCGGACGATTCGGTTCTTCCGGTTCTGATCGTTGGTGCTGGACCCGTCGGCCTTGTACTCTCCATGCTCCTTACTAAACTGGGTAGCTCTCAAAATTTTATTTTATGTGTGCTTAGTTCGTGAAGTTTGGTTGCCGAGAAAGTAGCGGGAAAAGAAAATAATGCATGAAATTTTGTTATTACAACTTAAATTCCCAAACTGTGACTGATGTTGTGTTTGTGGTAGTTAAGGTTTTATAGTTTAATTCATGGTAGATGTCATTTTGTTGTGATGTGAAATGTAATCAACAGCTATTTTATTTTCCTGTTGTTCTGAACAATGTGTGTTTCTTATTATGGGATAATTGCTCAGTTTTTTACTTGTTTAGGTTAGTTAGATACAGTGTTTGAGATGTGCTTGTGCTAAGTCTGTTTATGTTAGGGGTCAAATGTGCAATTTTGGAGAAGAACAAGACTTTTTCTACACATCCACAAGCACATTTCATCAACAACCGAACAATGGAGGTTGGATTTATTTTCTGAAAATACAAGTGAAGGGGTTTTGTGGAAGAATGTACAAGCTAAGATAAATTTGTTGATCCTTATAGGTGTTCCGCAAATTGGACGGCTTGGCCGAGGAGATTCAAAGGTCTCAACCGCCAGTTGATTTATGGAGGAAGTTCATATATTGCACTTCACTTACAGGTTCCATTCTTGGTTCGGTAGATCATATGCAGCCACAAGGTGCGATTCATCTCCAAGGATTTATATTTTGTTCTACTTATATATATACTGTCATTATGAGTGAGCCATGCAAGATACAAATTTTCTCCTAGTAACTGTTTGGCATCTTAAAAGATAAGATGCAACAAATTGGTTTAAAATGGTTTGGACATGTGGGGTGTAGTGAGTAAAGACGTGAGAATTCGGTTTGGAGAAACTAAAAGAGGTAGGGGTAGACCTAAGCTAACATGGAAAGTAGTGAGAAAAGACATTATAGCACTTTGCTTAAGGAGATAGCATTAGATATTTAGATATGGTAAGAGTAGACGAGGAGAATTTGATCAGAAAATCCCAAAGAGTTTTGCTAATGGATTCATGTAGCCCACCCCGAAATTGGCCGGGAAATGGCTTGGTTGTTGTTGTTGTAACTGTTTGACTGTTAGGATGTGTGAAGATCATTTGTCTGACTGTATTCAGTTCACCACCATTTCCAGATTTTGAGAATGTTGTCAGCCCAGTCTCTGTTGCACACTATTCACAGTACAAATTAGTGAGGTTGCTCCTTAACCGGCTACAAAATATTGGTTTCCATGCTCGCGCATCAGAAGAACTTAACGACGTACCACTCCGAGAGGAACATATTAATGGGGCATGAGTGTGTATCTATTGATGCTACCAATCATGGTGTATTTGTGACGACATCATTTCTCTAGGAGGGAAAGTATATGGAGAAAAATATCCGTTGTAATGTCCTTGTTGGCGCTGATGGGGCAGGAAGTACTGTGAGGAAGCTTGTGGGAATAGATTTGAGTGGTGAAAAAGATTTACAAAAGCTTGTCAGTGTTCATTTTTTCAGCAAAGAACTTGGACAATACCTACTAAATGAGAGACCGGGCATGTTGTTCTTTAAATTCAATACTGAAGCTATTGGGGTCCTTGTCGCTCATGATCTCAACCAAGGGGAGTTCATATTTCAGGTAATGCAGCCTTGGGCATATGTCCAACGTATCTTTCTGTGATGTGACACTACTTTAGAGTTTAGTGTGCACCATATATTTACAAATTTATTATTGCAGATACCATTTTATCCACCTCAGCAAAACATTGAAGACTTCAAATCTGAGGTAATTGTAGTTAAATATTAAAAAAAAAATTGATGTGGATATCAAATATTTATGTTCTATTTCTTCATTTTCTCGGAGAATGAATCAAGTTATATGGAAAGAATGAGAGCAAGCTGCTCACCTATTGGTAATCTTGACGTAAAAATGGGTGTAGTTCATTTTAAATTTTAAATGAGAATACTTTTTTGCCATTGTAAGTAATAGTTATTTTGAAGATGTTAACTCGTTGTAGATATGCAAGAAGTTAATTTTCAAATTGGTTGGTCAAGAGCTTTTAGACATAGATGTGATTGATATAAAGCCGTGGGTGATGCATGCTGAAGTTGCTGAGAAGTTTGTTTGCTGTAACAATCGAATAATACTTGCTGGTGATGCTGCTCATCGGTTTCCTCCAGCTGGTGGTTTTGGTAATTAGTTTCCGCTTGTGCAAACAGTGAATGTTTTTTTTTTGTCATTATGATGATATTTTGTTTTCTGTCCCAAAGCTTGTGGTATCGGTGTTACTTAATGATACTCCGTACATTTTAGTTACACGAGAATCAGAGTTGTTGCCGTGCTTACATGTTTTGTATGTTTGAGTTTATGATTTTGGAACAACTTCTCTACTCATTCGTGACTTTTGACATAAACGGGCTGGTCAAAGTAGAGAGGCTGCTTTGATGGATTATTAGTCTAAATGTTTCCGACTATTTTATGCAGGAATGAATACCGGCATTCAGGATGCTCATAATCTTGCATGGAAAATTGCATACATGGAAAAGGGTATATCACCACCTTCGATACTTAAGACTTATGAAACAGAGCGTAGACCGGTACTGATTTGCCATGTTCATATCCTTTTCCTCCTATTACAATTTCATTATGAACTATGAAGTGTAAGAATGAGCTTTGACTTTTAGAAATTATTGTCAGATTGCAATTTTTAATACAGAACTTAGCGTTCAAAACTTTAGAGCTGCCATGGCTGTTCCTGCTGCACTTGGTCTTAACCCAACTATTGCAAACTCAGGTAAATAAACAGAGCTCATCTTGTTATTAGCTTTTTAAACATTAATTGAAGCTTAAAGCATTCAATAGCTGAGCAAGAAAAAAAAGATTGAAGCATTGAATGTTGTTTTTAGGGATAACAAAGCCTATATTAAGGGGTTAACAAAGTTAATAACAAAATGGGTTGACTAAACTTAAGGTTAGTTAATTTCGTGGAAAATTCCTTAGGTTACATGTTTATGGGCAATACTATGGGCCAGTTATTCGTAATTACCCATTATTTTTTTATGGCTCGAATGCTATTTAAACGACTCAAAGCTGTTGTTTTCCCCCTTCACCGGTTTTGCAGTGCATCAAATTATAAATAACGTGGCTGGTTCCGTTTTGCCATCTGGACTACAGAGGGCAATTTTGGATGGGATCTTCACAGCTGGG